>JARQOC010000007.1:15018725-15281225 GCA_033576535.1 Allobates femoralis | reverse complement strand
TGGTGATAGGAAGGCCTTGTCCTCATATGGACCTGCTCCAGCGACGTCTGCCTCTGTCGCTGAGCACCGCTGTGTTTCCCCTCTGGGTGGTGTTGGTCGCAGAAGAGCGGGCCCTGCAGAGGTGTCTGTTAGGCGCAGCCTGTGTTCTTCTGTCAGAGGTGGCGTGGGTGGAGCCAGTCGTGCATCTCCATCTGGCCTGGCTCTAGGGGCGGTTCGGATGAGGTCATCAGGCTGTGAGCTCCAGCCTATGGGAGGTAACCGCGCCCTTCAAATACATTGGAGCCTGTCTTGCAGGCCGCCAGATATAGTTTTGGTTCCCCAGTGATATAGTGTATGTTTAGTTTTGTCTCTGACCTTGCCTGGATTTCTGACTCTGCCTCTGCCTATTGATTTTGTACCTCAGCTGCCCTCTTAGTTTTGCCCTTGACCTTTGCCTGGATTTTTGACTCTGCTACTGCCTGACGATTTTGTACCTTCGCTGCCCTCTTGGTTTTGACTCGGACTCCTGACTACGTTCTTCGCTTCCTGATTTTTTCCCTTCCTAGACGACCTCCCTGCTCTGCTGCTCCCATAGGCAGCTACCCCCTGGGCTCCGCTATAATTCCAGATCCCTGTATAGGGGTTAAGGGTCTCGGGGTTTCTCGGGGTGCTGCCTTACCAGCAGCTCAGCCTTACAGCGGACGGTCGTCACACAGATAGATAGATATACATAGATAGATAGATAGATAGATAGATAGATAGATATAGATAGATAAAGATAGGTAGATTGGGAGCACCGTCCAAAGACCGACCACAGCCGAGCCCCGTGGCCGAAAATCGAACCAGGGGCTCGGCCATAAATTTCGGGAGATAGCGCTAATGTAGGTCTATGGGAAGTGAGGGCGCAATCTGATTGGTCGGCGTTAGCAGACAGCGACCAATCAGAATCGCGGCGCCATTTTTAAAAAATCCCATAGACATACATTAGCGGTGTATCGGCGATTTTAAGGCCGGGCCCCTGGTTCTATGTTCCGGACCTAAAATCGCGGAGACGCCGCTAATGTATGTCTATGGGAAGTGAGGGCGAAATCTGATTGGTCGGCGTTAGCAGACAGCGACCAATCAGAATCGCGGCGCCATTTTTAAAAAATCCCATAGACATACATTAGCGGTGTATCGGCGATTTTAAGGCCGGGCCCCTGGTTCTATGTTCCGGACCTAAAATCGCGGAGACGCCGCTAATGTATGTCTATGGGAAGTGAGGGCGCAATCTGATTGGTCGGCGTTAGCAGACAGCGACCAATCAGAATCGCGGCGCCATTTGTAAAAAATCCCATAGACATACATTAGCGGTGTATCGGCGATTTTAAGGCCGGGCCCCTGGTTCTATGTTCCGGACCTAAAATCGTGGAGAGGCCGCTAATGTATGTCTATGGGAAGTGAGGGCGAAATCAGATTGGTCGGCGTTAGCAGACAGCGACCAATCAGAATCGCGGCGCCATTTTTAAAAAATCCCATAGACATACATTAGCGGTGTATCGGCGATTTTAAGGCCGGGCCCCTGGTTCTATGTTCCGGACCTAAAATCGCGGAGACGCCGCTAATGTATGTCTATGGGAAGTGAGGGCGAAATCTGATTGGTCGGCGTTAGCAGACAGCGACCAATCAGAATCGCGGGCACCATTTTTAAAAAATCCCATAGACATACATTAGCGGTGTATCGGCGATTTTAAGGCCGGGCCCCTGGTTCTATGTTCCGGACCTAAAATCGCGGAGACGCCGCTAATGTATGTCTATGGGAAGTGAGGGCGAAATCTGATTGGTCGGCGTTAGCAGACAGCGACCAATCAGAATCGCGGCGCCATTTTTAAAAAATCCCATAGAGATACATTAGCGGTGTATCGGCGATTTTAAGGCCGGGCCCCTGGTTCTATTTTCCGGACCTAAAATCGCGGAGACGCCGCTAATGTATGTCTATGTGAAGTGAGGGCGAAATCTGATTGGTCGGCGTTAGCAGACAGCGACCAATCAGAATCGCGGCGCCATGTTTAAAAATCCCATAGACATACATTAGCGGTGTGTCGGCGATTTTAAGGCCGGGCCCCTGGTTCTATTTCCCGGACCTAAAATCGCGGAGACGCCGCTAATGTATGTCTATGGGAAGTGAGGGCGAAATCTGATTGGTCAGCGTTAGCAGACAGCGACCAATCAGAATCGCGGCGGCATTTTTAAAAATCCCATAGACATACATTAGCGGTGTGTCGGCGATTTTAAGGCCGGTAGGGGTTTAGGTGCGGCGGGGCAGGGGCTTAGGTGCGGCGGGGCTTATGAGGTAGGGGCTTAGGTGCGGCGGGGCTTAGGGGGTAGGGGCTTAGGTGCGGCGGAGCTTAGGTGGTAGTGGCTTAGGGGGTAGGGGCTTAGGTGCGGCGGGGTAGTGGCTTAGGTGCGGCTTAGGGGGTATGCGGTGGGGCTTAGGGGGTAGGGGTTTAGGTGCGGCGGGGCTTATGAGGTAGGGGCTTAGGTGCGGCGGGGCTTAGGGGGTAGGGGCTTAGGTGCGGCGGAGCTTAGGTGGTAGGTGCGGCTTAGGGGGTATGCGGCGGGGCTTAGGGGGTAGGGGCTTGGTAGGGGTTTAGGTGCGGCGGGGCAGGGGCTTAGGTGCGGCGGGGCTTATGAGGTAGGGGCTTAGGTGCGGCGGAGCTTAGGTGGTAGTGGCTTAGGGGGTAGGTGCGGCTTAGGGGGTATGCGGCGGGGCTTAGGGGGTAGGGGCTTGGTAGGGGTTTAGGTGCGGCGGGGCAGGGGCTTAGGTGCGGCGGGGCTTATGAGGTAGGGGCTTAGGTGCGGCAGGGCTTATGAGGTAGGGGCTTAGGTGCGGCGGGGCTTAGGGGGTAGGGGCTTAGGTGCGGCGGAGCTTAGGTGGTAGTGGCTTAGGGGGTAGGGGCTTAGGTGCGCGGGGTAGTGGCTTAGGTGCGGCAGGGGGTAGGGGCTTGCTTTAGTGTGGGCGGCGGGGCTTAGGGGGTAGGGCTTAGGTGCGGCTTAGGGGGTATGCGGCGGGGCTTAGGGGGTAGGGGTTTAGGTGCGGCGGGGCTTATGAGGTAGGGGCTTAGGTGCGGCGGGGCTTAGGGGGTAGGGGCTTAGGTGCGGTGGAGCTTAGGTGGTAGTGGCTTAGGGGGTAGGTGCGGCTTAGGGGGTATGCGGCGGGGCTTAGGGGGTAGGGACTTAGGTGCGGCGGGGCTTATGAGGTAGGGGCTTAGGTGCGGCGGGGCTTAGGGGGTAGGGTCTTAGGTGCTGCGGAGCTTAGGGCTTAGGGGATAGGGCTTAGGTGCGGCGGAGCTTAGGTGGTAGTGGCTTAGGGGGTAGGGGCTTAGGTGCGGCGGGGCTTAGGCTTAGGGGGTAGGGGCTTTAGTGTGGGCGGCGGGCTTAGGGGGTAGGGGCGGCGCACTGAGGGGGTGGCTTACAGCATGGGGCTGTAGTGTACAGCGCTATGGTATACTACAGTCCCATGGCCATACGCCTGTCAGGTCTGAAGCGACAGGCGTATGGGCATGGGACTGTAGTATACCATAGCGGTGTACACTACAGCCCTATGCGAGTCGCTGCTGGGCTTAGGCTTAGGGGGTAGGGGCTTTAGTGTGGGCGGCGGGCTTAGGGGGTAGGGGCGGCGCACTGAGGGGGTGGCTTACAGCATGGGGCTGTAGTGTACAGCGCTATGGTATACTACAGTCCCATGGCCATACGCCTGTCAGGTCTGAAGCGACAGGCATATGGGCATGGGACTGTAGTATACCATAGCGGTGTACACTACAGCCCTATGCGAGTCGCTGCTGGCTGTGGCTTTGTTAGCGGCGGGGCTTAGGGGGTAGGGGCTTAGGTGCGGTGGAGCTTAGGTGGTAGTGGCTTAGGGGGTAGGTGCGGCTTAGGGGGTATGCGGCGGGGCTTAGGGGGTAGGGACTTAGGTGCGGTGGGGCTTATGAGGTAGGGGCTTAGGTGCGGCGGGGCTTAGGGGTAGGGTCTTAGGTGCTGCGGAGCTTAGGGCTTAGGGGATAGGGGCTTAGGTGCGGCGGAGCTTAGGTGGTAGTGGCTTAGGGGGTAGGGGCTTAGGTGCGGCGGGGCTTAGGCTTAGGGGGTAGGGGCTTTAGTGTGGGCGGCGGGCTTAGGGGGTAGGGGCGGCGCACTGAGGGGGTGGCTTACAGCATGGGGCTGTAGTGTACAGCGCTATGGTATACTACAGTCCCATGGCCATACGCCTGTCAGGTCTGAAGCGACAGGCGTATGGGCATGGGACTGTAGTATACCATAGCGGTGTACACTACAGCCCTATGCGAGTCGCTGCTGGGCTTAGGCTTAGGGGGTAGGGGCTTTAGTGTGGGCGGCGGGCTTAGGGGGTAGGGGCGGCGCACTGAGGGGGTGGCTTACAGCATGGGGCTGTAGTGTACAGCGCTATGGTATACTACAGTCCCATGGCCATACGCCTGTCAGGTCTGAAGCGACAGGCATATGGGCATGGGACTGTAGTATACCATAGCGGTGTACACTACAGCCCTATGCGAGTCGCTGCTGGCTGTGGCTTTGTTAGCGGTGCCAACGACTCGCAATGCCCGCTTTGCGGGCATTGCTTCGCGTGCGTGGCAATGACTCGCAATGCCCGCTTTTATATATATAGATATACAGATGAACACACATTTAGTTTGAGATCATAGATGTGTATCATCCAAATTTTATAATTTGGTGATAGAAACCATCATATTATGTTCCAGCACTACAAGTGCTGAGAATTTTGCTATATTTTTTTTACAGGGAGAGGTTTTTGTGAACAGCTAAGAGACGGGTGGGATGGCTGTTCACACACATCTCCATCTCAAGGTGTGTTCACTATATATAGATAGAGAGGGACATATCTAAATTGAGATTTACCTTTGACTCCAGCATTTTTTAGCTATTTGTGGATGTTTTTTTTTTTTAAAATTTAACATTTCTACATTTGCTGCCTTAGGGCTCACCTACAGCACACTTGCCGTAATTTTCATGCAATGTGTATGGAATTTGTAGTTTACTTGCAGTGGATGCAGATAACGTGGTTGCGGCTGTTTCAGCCACAATAACTGCAGTGACCTGTGGTTTGTTAGTGGCTGTATTTCCTGCATCTGCCGTAGCCATGTTTGCTCCATTTACCGCAAGTTTACAGCAAATTCCTTAGTTGTGCTATGGAAATTGCTGCAAGTCTGTTGACGGTAACTCCTTAGGTGTCAGGTGTGGAAATTTTATTTTTTACATCCACATCCTTTTTAAATAGATGAAACATGCTGCTGTTAAATAAATCAAAATATTCATAATTCGGAATTAGTTAGATTAGGACCCACCAGACGTAAGGGCATCTTGATGCGATTGGTGGGCTGTCACAAACTGGCTAATACGCAGAATATCAATATTCATTTGTCAAATCAAGCTATTGACACATTAACAAGTATTGTTACTTTGTGTTCCAAGACCCTTACATGATTATAGTTCAATTTTCCAAAAATGATATCAACCATACAATTATATGTAGTTGATGGAAAGATATCATGGAATTATTGGATTATTAGTTAAAACTATTTTTAAATAAAGGAAATACAGATTCTAGACTCCCGATTCTTTAGAATCGGGCTCACAGCTAGTTTATTATAAACAGAGAGCTTTTTTTGTGTGATTCCTGTGCGGATTTTTTGCACTGATTTTTTGCATATTACACTTGAATAGGGCCTGGGCAGACCTTTTAAAAATATGTAAAATCATTATTGTGCCGTTTGTAGTTTACATATTATCAGCATTGTGAGACCCTGCAGGGAGCTACTGGATTTGTACTCTACATTATGAGCAAACAAGAATAGTCTGGCTCTATCCTGGCTGCTGATACAGAGAGCAGAGAGGAGGACACCTTCTCCATCCCCCATCACTGATCTCCTGTGCAGTGATGTGGTGTGAATATGTGACATGAATATTCATCCTATGGGGAGTGACAAAGAACTAAGTTGATCACTCACTGTGAGTGACAGATGGAATGAACCTCTGTATTTGAAGTTTACAGAAGATAGAAGGGAAATATAAATAAAAGAAATACATAAATAGAGCGAGTATAGAGAAAGGAATTAGAAAATGATATTGGTTACATCAATTGTTAAATCAATTAGAAGATATTGGATCCGGATTGGAAGTCATGGGACCCTCGACCCAGGACTATGGTGGAGGGATATGATGAGTATTTAATAAAGTGGTGAAATAGATGTGTTTTTTTTTATAATGAAAAATGTGTTTTCAGTTGTCTGTCTTTATTTTTAAAAGTCTATACTATTGCTAATGGGCGACTGTCATATTGACAGCTGACATTAGCAATAGGAGCTTGGTGTCAGCTCCAAATAAAGCTGTCACCAACCCCATTATTACCCAGTCTACTAATGCACATGGTGGCTGAAAGAATGGAGGTAGTCCCCAGTTTTGGCGTCTCTCATGGAGGCACCCAATCCTGGGGTGGCCTGCGATTTTCAGCATGGGGGCCCAGAACGCTTGGGCCTTACCACGCTGAGGATTTCAGCCCCCATTTGCCTGGCTTACCTTTTGCTGCCATACAAAGTCTGGTGAAGCACATGTTATTTTTGTTTATAGTCTTTTTTTTTTTTTAAAAGGCCTATGGTTAGGCCTATGACCTAGGGTTATGTGTTTGTGGTTTTATTTATAATTTTTTTGTTTCTTTTAATAAATTTTTTCAAAAATAATTTGACGTGGGCTTCGCCATATTTTTGTATGCCAGCCAGGTACAGCAGGCAGGTACGGCGTGCCTCCAACCTCCAGCTGCCTATTTGTACCTGGCTGGAGCCAAAAATATAGAGAACCCCTTTTTCTAATTATTTCATAAATTTCATTAACTAATTAAAAAAAACAACATGTGGGCTTTGCCCTATTTTTCTGTCCAGCCAGGTAAAACTAGGCAGCTGGGGGGCTGGAATCCGCAGCGCAGGGTGGCCCAAGCTTTCTGGGTCCCTCCTGCTGCGAACTGCAGTCCACAGCCGCCCCAGAAAATTGCGCTTCATAGAGCGCATTCCATTTTCTGGCACTGTATTCGACTCATCCAGGGCCCTGGTGCTGGGTGGCTCACTGGGTAATAATGGGGTTAGGGCCAGCTTTGTATTATCAGCTGGCTCTAAACCCGAAATTCATGGGGTCAGGCCAATATTAGACATAACCACCATGAATTTCTAGTAAAGACTTTAAAAAAAAACACAGAGAAAAACATTTTTATTAGAAATAAAACAAAACACAATTAGTGACTCCATCTTTATTGAAGAATAAAAAAACCTCTCTCCTCCGACGTAGTCCAAATGAAAAGATCTTCAGCTCTGCTACATTTCTACCAGCACACACACGTCTGCTGGTAGAGATATAGCAGACACAGGCTGAGCACTCCGCCGTGGGAAAGGTTATCGCAGTTCATGCCTGAGCTGCATCAAGCATGAACTCTGATAACATCAGCCTCTAAGCGATAAGCTGAGACTGTCATATGACACATCAGCTGATCGGTTGAAAACACCCGCCAACACCGATTGGTATTGGCAGGCGATTTAAACCGCTTAGCTAATGCTGTCATGTGACACATCAGCTGATCGTGTTGCCCCGGTCAGCTGATTCAGGTTCTGTCGTGATCTGAAATGGACGCCTTGCATCCTAGGACAGGTGGCGGAGAAGTGAGTATGTTTTTCTTTAATTTTCATACTGTTGCTTTCTTTCATTTTGCTTTGCCACTGTATGTTTATGCACTGCCAAAGCGAATGTAAACATACATGTCACACGAGGGGGGAATTACTCCTGCTCCCATGTGATATCATTTTCCCCTGCACTTTTGGGGGAAAAAAAGCGGTGTATGAAGGCAGCAATTTTTTTTACCGGCGCTAAATACCGCCACCGCAAAACGCGGGAAAATACGCCTGTGTTAAAAGGCACGGCAAAAAGCGCGGTGTGTGAATGTAGCCTGATAATAATAATGACTAACACAATTTGCAATAAAACCATATGGTATTTTGTAACTAATTTTTGAACTGTGTGGTCTTGTGAGAACATACCCTAGGGCTATATATTTTTCAAAGATAGGAATTGTTTTTACAGACCCATAGTCTTGTATAGGTAATGTTGATTTGTGACTCTGACCAAAAACAGAAACGTCTTGCAAAAAAAAAAACAGGGACATGTGAACAACTCCATAAAAAATCATGGGACATGTGCTATCTGAGAAAAATATGGATAGAACAAATATATGATTCACAGAAGTTTAAATAAGACCTCCATTAAAGATTTTGACATCTGTAAATTTATATTAACTAAAAATATTATCAGAAGAATTAAGTAATAGCTGTAGAAAAAAGTGCCACACTATGTGACACACTAAATTCAAAGCAAAATGTTTGACTTTGTCCTGTTTTCACCTGCTTTGATTAATTTTTGTAAAAAGTAGATTTAAAAAAAGCACTGGGTCGCTCATCTCCTAATAAGGTTTTTTTTTATTAGAAATTACATACAGCTGCCTCCCAGCAGACCAGACAGATATGGGACAGGTTTTTTTTGGGAATAGTACAGGAACATCTTCCTCCATTTATTTTCATACAAAGACTGGTGTATAAAATGTTTACTAGATTGTATGTTGTATGTCTACCTCAGTATTTAATATTTCACAAATAAAATCTTTTTGCAACACAGTTCAAATTCAGACTCTGTAATCAGTGAGCAACAAGTTAAAACAGCTGAAAGCTGGCTGTGCTCAAGGTATTGGAATTCCATGAATGCAATTTCATTGTGTGAGGACATGTACATAAGGGGCAGGAAGTATACGCATCTGCCCCCTGACCTCCTTATTAAAGGCAGGATACAACAGGGAGGTGATAGTCTGCACCACTCTAACTAATTCAAGCTTTCTCATCACAAGGAAAGCATTTAAGGCCTCCCTCAGTTCCTCAACATGGAAGCCTGGATCATTACCTTATTAGGGAATTATCAGTGAGCTGTGTGCAAGAATGCTGAGGAAACTCCTTACACAATCCTGAATTGCACAACAGAAACATATGCTTTCACTCTGTGCAGCAGCTAATGTTTCGAAACAGTAATGTTGTGGACAGTATGGAAAAGGAATGAAGTTAGTAGGATCTGGGGCAACATTTCTGCACTGTCTCATAATACGACACCAATGAAAGCTGGTATATTCACAACCTAAGGAAAATAACAGTATTTGATAGAATATTGACTGATTTCTACATAAATAAATTCCAACACATTCCCTATATATTTCACTAAGGGCCGCCTAGGGTCACATACACAGATATCTGGGCAGATATTGTTCACAGATCTCTGGTTGCTGTGAAATCATGGACAGATTGCTCCATTTGTACACAGCCACAAAATGGAACAATGTGTCCATGATTTCACTGCAACCAGAGATCTGTGAACAATATCTGCCCAGATATCTGTGTGTGTGACCCCAGCCTTACACACACCAACTTCTGTGTCCAACTTCTGAACAGATCTCTGGTTGCAGTTGTGGCGCCCCTGCGTCCAGGAGGCTACAAAGGGAACTGCAGCCAGATAGGTAGGACAACAGTTGCACATCAACACCCTCACAGCCCACACAACCCACGTACAGTAGAGGGCAGCACCCAACCCGGAGCCTAGGAACTCTAAGCAGGCGAGGGTGGTGGGTTTAGAGCAGTGGGTGGGCTAACACGTAGTCAGGTGACAGACAGTAGAAATAATGAACGGGGAGGAGGAAGGAGTCAGTAGGCCGAGGTAGGCTGAGCAGTAAAGAAGGAATCACACGTCCTGGAAGAGTGGGGTGTAAGGAGCGCAGAATCTGAACAGAGCCAGTGCAAGCCACAGAGAGAAAGCCTATCCAGAGCCAGCACCCCAGGAGTGTGAAGGAAGAGAGGGACGGTGATACCCGGGCCCTAGAATTATAGCCGAGACGACAGACTGCAGGCGGAGTAGCCCTCCTATGACACTTGAAGACACAGTAGAGATAGCCTGGTAGAGCCTCGCATGGGAGGACTGCTGGAGGCTGGGCTGAGTAGAGTGTCGGCTCTAGAGGGGACCGTAGTTGCACCCGGCATCCCCAGACAACCGACGGGGGACCACAGCTACACGTTAGGGTCCCTACCCCAAAGGACAGGCAGCTCAGTGACAACCAGGAGGACCCACAGGGGCCCGAGTCACCGCCATACTGTCTGGAGACGCACACCAAGTGAACACAGAGAGAAAGTTAACAGCCTGGGAAGAACACAGAGACAGAGTGAGGGGTCACAGAGAGAGAGACCTGGCTGCAGAGAGTAAAGGGAACCCGGAGGGGAAAGTGAGACTTGAACTGAACTGTAAGAACTGTACTGAACTGTAATTTGAACTTAAGAACTTGAGAAGTAAAGACGGTGAACCCCCCTGAATCCAACTCTCTCGTCTGTCTCTGCCTGAGCACTAATCCTTCCATCCAGATTTGCAGCAGATTCCAGCCTGCAGAGCCACAGCGTGCAAGCTCCAACACTGAAGGAGGATTCCTGCAGCATCTGGACAGTAAGTGTACTGCATTCAGCACCAGGCATGCACACTACACAATAGACTTTAACCATCACTGCCCCGGGGAATACAGTTCTGCCCAAGGGAACTATACCATCTACGCTGCCATTACATCATCCCTGGAGGTTCTGCAGCAGCGGCGGTCCCATCACTGGCCGCACACAGTGGGTGGCGTCACGACTGACATTTTCCCTGTAAATACCCCTTATTATTGCCAGGGTCCGGGACACGGTCAGGACCAGGACCACCCGTGACTTCCCCAGTAGCAGACGCGGTCCGGTACCGAGTACCCCGTCCCAGTGGGCTCGACACAGTGAAATCATGGACACATTGCTCCATTTTGAGGCTGTGTACAAAATGGAGCAATGTGTCCATGATTTCATTGCAACCAGAGATCTGTTCAGAAGTTGGTCACAGAAGTTGGTGTGTGTAAAGCGGCCCTAATGGCCGCTTTACACGCACCAACTTCTGTGTCCAACTTCTCAACAGATCTCTGGTTGCAGTGAAATCATGGACACATTGATTTTGTGGCTGTGTACAAATGGAACAATGTGTCCATGATTTCACTGCAACCAGAGATCTGTTCAGAAGTTGGACACAGAAATTGGTGTGTGTAAAGCGGCCCTAAGAGCAGTATCCTTTTTCTTAGGCCCCCTTCACACCACAGCTTTTCCCTGATCAGGCTCGATCAGGTTTCTGTATCAATATCAGCAGTATCTCCAAAACTCAGAACAGGTGTCAATCTTTCAATTATACTTTTTCTCTGCAAGTTCCTCTCCTGGTTCCTCTCCTGGTTTTGACACACAAACCTGATCGAACCTGATCAGGGAAAAATCGTGGTGTAAAGGGGACCTAAGGCTGGCTTCACACCACGGTAGGATCTGATCCAGGGCTGTCCGGAGTAAATGAGTCAGCCCCGGACTGGATTTTGGGCTCATAGCATCCTATGGGGCCAGCTCTCCGCCATCCGATTTCCATATCTCCGGAAGAATCCGGGAGAATTCAGATTTTTTTCACCGGAGACAAAAACTGTTGCTTGCAACATTTTTGTGTCCTGGGAGAAAAATCTCCCCAAATTGCCATATCCCGGATTCTCCCGGATTCCCCCGGATCCGGTGCAATCCGGCGCTCCCTAACATGGGAGCCTATGGGGCTGGTTTGCACCGGTCCGGGAGGATTCGGGAACCAGACACCTGCGGCTGCACGCCACTGTTGGTAGCTCCCCGGGAGCCGCGGTCCTGATTAATCAGTGGTGGCAGCTGTGTCCGGAAGCACACCTCCGGTTCTGTGTGCTGATCTGGTCCGGGGCTGTCAGGGTCATCCCTGACAGCCCCGGATCGGATCTTACCGTGGTGTGAAGCCAGCCTTACCTCTCTGTAACCAAAGTTGTTGTTTTTTTTCAATAAAATGTGGCAAAATGAAAAGTGCATCTGTGCCTCTTATCTTGGAACTTTGATTTTACCTTCCCAGCTCCTCTCCCCCTCCCAAGACTGACTATTATTTTCTGCTTTACATCAACTGTCGTATTTACTGCATCATCCCACCCTGTATTTGCATCTATATGAGTGTCTTCAGAATTTGTGCCATTGTTAGCCTGATGAAGAGGCCATAGTGTTTCGAAAGCTTGCTTTGCTTTTTCTTACCATCTTTTCAATTAGTCATTAAAAGGTATCTACCACTGAGGACTCTCAGATTCTAATATTTTTCCCAAAATGCTGAAATGTTACACCAACTGTTTTCCTGGCTGTGCTGGCTCCAACTATTATTCACATTGAATGTTACACCAATACCAGAGTAATACATTTAGGCTGCCTTCACATTTGCGTATGTGAACGCAGCTTATGCTGCGTTCCCATACGCATTCAAATGCATGCGCACTGCGTTCCTATGTTTAACATAGGAACGCATAGTGCCTGCGTTTGGCAGCGTTTGCTGCGTTCGGGTGCGGATGCGGACCATATCTGCTCCTTCCGGTGTCCCGCGTCCGCACCCGGGACGCAGCATGTCGCGTCCCTGGTGCGGGCGAGAGTGTGTGATCTGTACGCAGGCATCCGCATGCGCACAGATCACTAATGGCGGGCAATGAGAGCGCACGGCGATCTGCAAGCATCTGCAGACCGCCGTGCGCTCCATTATAAACATAGGGGCCGCGGTCTGCATGCAGATGCTTGCAGATGCATCTGCAAAACGCTGCAGATGCATCTGCAAGTCTGAAGGCAGCCTTAGAAAGCAATGTGCCTGGTATGTTTTTAGGATCTTAATAAAATAAAGGACAATTGTTTCAAGGCACTCACACAGAAGAAATAATTACCAAATAAAACCACAATACCAGGGACAGAAACTGGCAGCTTGGGGCTCCTGTTCAAGAAACTTGTTTATGCCCCTCTCTTTTATGGCGACAAAGCTACAGACTATATATACTGTATGTGTTTATTTGTATATACTGTACTTTGTGTATTATAAAATACAACGAATTATAAAATGCACCCTAAGTTTAGGTGTGGAAAATAGGACAGAAATGTATTATTATTTATTTATATAGCAATGGGACGATGCTACGGGCTGGGAGGAGAAGGTTTTGCTGAGATAACAGTAGAGTGATGCTGTTGGTCCAGGGTTCAGAGGAGGGGGTGTCACGTAGGTGAGATGCTGGCACTATTGATCTGCTGTCGGTGAATGTAATTGGCTTCAGGAAAATGCCTGCTCATGCAGCATGTGTGCAGAATGAAATCTCCACTCTCAATCTGCGCACACGCCACCATTGTCATGAAGTCCATTACGTTCACTGCTAGAAGATCAATGGCACCCACAGCAGCAACCAGGCCCCTGCTGTGAGATCGCTGATCGTGTTGGAATGGCCTGGACTATTTTTTGATCGTTGGGACCCCGCTGGGCAGCATGCATCGGTGTGTTTCACGGGGACAACAACCAACAACCTCAATATTACGCCCTAGAGAGACAGGGTCCCAACGACCGCTATATCGCTGCTGCGTCACTGGTGAGATCTGACTGACATCTCACCAGCGATCATGTAGTAACGCTCAAGCGATCCCTACCAGGTCGTATCATTGTCGGGAACGCTGGAATGTGGCCAAGTGTGACGGTACCTTACTGATCGCTCATTGCATTATTCCTAAATCTTCATAAATAAACTACATACATATTCTAGAATAACCTATGCGTTAGAATCGCACCAGCATCTAGTGGTAAACCTGTCCTTAAACGTTGAATGTGGGCATAAATACAGTAGATAAAGCAAAAGTTGTACTTCCTGATGTTGTCCAAGAAATGCTTTGATGTTGCAGTGGTGCCTGTCATCAGAGACTTTAGGGGATCTGGTGGGGAAAGAAGGAGGAAACAGTTTAATCTTGTCATTTGCACTGCATAAACCTGGCAGGGCATTGCAGTACATGCAGACCACATCCATTTTTTCTATGTTAACTGTTGGATTATCCTGAAAGTTGATGTCTGAGTGGTAGCAAAAGGCTGAGTGTTCCAAATTCCCAACCTTTCACTGTGTCCTGGTGGAAGTGATTGCGATTCTCATACTAATAAGTCTTGCTTGTCGTCTATGCTTAGATGTTTCAGAGGCCATTGAGGAAGCAGCTCTTGTTTTCATGTCTGTAATGGTGGGTTTACACGTCGCGATATCGGCGTCCAAAAGTCACGTGGTTAGGGAGTTGGACCCGATATCGTTCCTGCATCGTACTGTTTGAAGGTACAATACGATGCAGGAACGATGGTAATCCGATATCGGGGGTCGAATGAGCGTGCTATTCAACCGCCCGATATCGGATGCCTGTTGGAGCCGGATCGCTGCATGTAAAAATCCAACTCCGATGTGTACGCCGACGCTACCCATTAACTCCCATGTTAAATGGTCGTTACTGGGTTGGTGGGCGTACACATCGTAGGGACGTTGTTTCCCGGTATCGCAGTGTGTAAACTGCCGATGCGATATCGGGAAAAGTGCTCATACAATGCGCGCTTCTGCGCCGTTGTATAGCGAAATCGCCCCGATATCGCGGCGTGTAAACCCACCATTAGTTTTGCTTCTCTCTGCTGAGATGTTTCCGTGGCCCTGGAGAATGGGGAAAATGTTTTGACTGGATAACAAAACTTATCTAACATATAAAGCTGAGATGCACACATATACAGATGCATACATATACACACAGATGCACACATGCATGCACCTACATGCATGCATATTAACACGCATGCACACAAACACACATACACATATGCACATGCATGCACATATACCTGCATGTACACACATGCACATTCACACACACCCACCCATATACATGCATATATGCTTATACATTCACACACATCCAGGCACATACACACATTTGCACATGTGCATACACGCACACATGCATACGCACACGTACTTACAGGTACACACATGCATATACATACGCATACATATACATGCGCATACATACACACCCATGTACACACACGCACATATATACATGCTTACATGCACACATACGCATACACACGCTTGCACACATAGAGACACATACTCAGACACACAAAACATGCATACACACAGTATAATGTCCCCACACATGCATACACACATGCACACACATACACACCATGTGCACACTCACGCAGATGCACATGTACACTCACATACATATGCACATTACATATGCACAAACACGCATACACACACATACACTCATGTAAGAATGCACATACATACAATCATGCATACACACATATGTGCATACACACATATGTATACATACATGCACATGCATACATACACAGTATGATATCCCACACATACATATGCACATACACACACATGTGAATACACATGCAGATGCACACATACACACATTTGCACGCACATACATACACACATACACACATGTACATACGCGCAAACATGTATACACACATGCACATATACACACACCTACACACACATGCGCATTCACACACAACCACATCCATGCATACACGCACATACATTCACACACATCCTGGCATATACACACACTCGCCTACACACATTTGAACACGTGCATACATGCACACGTGCATGCGCATACATGCACACACCAACATACATACATACTTACAGGCACAAACAAATGCACATACATGCACACATACATGTACATGCACATACACACACATACACGCGCACACACATTCATATATGCACACATACGCATACACACGCTTGCACACATACTCGCATGCACGCACATACACATGCGGCCACCATCTTTGGACACTCAGGTATATAAAGATGGCGACTGCGTGAAGCATCACACCACCCCACTGCAAGATATAGCATTACATCAGGTATATAAAGATGGCGACTGCGTGAAGCATCACACCACCCCACTGCAAGATATAGCATTACATCAGAGGGCAACTTGGTGGGAGCCAATAAAATGGATAACGAGTTGTCTCTGTCTATTTTATTTGTAATAAAAGATTTCTCTCGGTGTTGTGTTTTTTTGTTCTCTTTACTGAAAGTATTGCTAATGGCTGGCTGTCATACTGACGGCTGACATTAGCAATGCGGCTTGATATCAGCTGCCAAAAAAAAGCTGACATCAACCATTTTATTACCCAGTCTGTCACCACTACATGGCAGCTGGAAGAGCAAGTTAACTGCCAGTTTTGACGTCTCTCATGGAGGCGCCAATTCTGGGGTGGCTGGTAGCTGCAATTTTCAGAGCTGCGTGGATTATCTTGGCTGGCAACAGAAAATGCAGCAAAGCACACAGCAATTTTTTTTAGTTATTTCTTTAAATAACCAAAATAAAAAGGGCTTCCCTGTATTTTTCATTGCCAGTGAAGGAAACCACAGGCCGCAGGGGTTGGCAGCCAGTAGCTGCTTGGTTTACCTGCGCTGGCAATAGAAAATACTGTGAAGCCCTACACATTTTTTACCAGGAAATGAAACACATTATTAAAAAAAACACAGAAACAGGCTTTTAACTAAAATATACATTGAGATAGGGCACGGTGAGTGGGGAAGAGACACAAGGAGGGGGAGACAGTTGCTGCCCCCAGCACCACAGAGCTGCCCCATCGTGATGTCACCGCTCTCCCTATGCGATGGCATCGGGCCCACATCTAGTATATTTTACACACACACAGACAATTGAGACTGCTTTGGGCTGAATACACAATAACTATACACAATAGAGAATACAAAATAGAGATGACTGCAGGGCATATATACAATACAGACTGCTGCGGATCATATGCACAATAGAAAATACACAATAGAGACTGCCGGCCGTGCACATTAGAGACTGAGAACCACTTGCACATTAGAGGTACATAGAGACACAGACACATACAATAGACACACAGGCAGAGACACACAGGGGGAGACACATAGAGGCATAGACACACAGGCAGAGACACAAAGGCAGAGACACACAGGCAAAGACAGATAGAGACTCAAATACATAGACACACAGGCAGAGACACAGCGACACAGACACAAAGGCAGAGATACACATGCAGAGACACATAATGACACAGACACACAGGTAGAGACATACATGCAGAGACATATAGAGACATAGGCAGGGACAGATAGAGGCACAGACACATAGACATACAGGTAGAGACACACATGCAGAGACACCCAGGCAGAGACACCCAGGCAGAGACAGATAAAGACACAGATACAGACACATAGAGACACAGACACACATGCAGAGACACATAGTGACACATAGACACACAGGCAGAGATACACATGCAGAGACACATAGAGACACACATGCAGAGACACATAGAGACACAGACACACAGGCAGAGACACACAGGCAGAGACAGATAGAGACACAGATACATAGAGACACAGGCAGAGACACAGACACACACGCAGAGACACATAGTGACACACAGGTAGAGACACACATGCAGAGACACATAGACACACAAGCAGAAACACACATGTAGAGACACACATGCACACACATGTAGAGACACAAAGACACAGGCAGAGACACACTGGCAGAGACACACAGGCAAAGACACAGGAAAAGACAGATAGAGACACAGATACATAGAGACCCAGGCAAGAGACACATAGAGACACAGACACACATGCAGAGACACATAGTGACACATAGACACACATGCAGAGACACAGAGACACAGGCAGGGACACATAGACAAACAGGCAGAGACACATAGAGACACATAGACTCAGAGGCAGAGACACATAGACACAAAGGCAGAGACACACAGAGACATAGAGACATGAAGCTTTATGACTCCCCTACCTATGGGTTGGTGACAATGTCATGCTTAATTAAGTGAGTACGGCCAGGAAGTTCCAAGAAAACATGGTTTCTTGTATTTGGCTCTGGGACAGCGTGTCTGCAATACCCACCTCTGGCAGTACTTTCTGGGGGTTAGTTTCCCTAGATTTTGGTGCCCCTCGAGGCCCACTATCAAGGGTAGCCCCTGCCGCCAGACTCTCTCTGTCCCGCCAGCGCTTGAGTAAGTTTATGTGGTAGATTTCTTTGGGCTTTCTCTCGTCTGGTTGGTGTATCCTATGATTCACTTCACGTATTCGATCCAGCACCTCATATGGACCCTGCCATTTTGCAAGAAATTTTATCTCTACAGTAGGTACCAACACTAATACCCGGTCCCCGGGTTGAAAGACTTGTGTTTTAGCTGCCCGATTGTAGACCCTGCTTTGGGCGTGTTGTGCACGCTCTAAACATTCTTTCACTATTGGCATAACCGCTGCAGTTCTGTCCTTCATAAGTGTTATGTGTTCGATTACACTGCGGTAAGGAGTTACCTCTTTTTCCCAAGTCTCCTTGGCAATATCTAACAGGCCTCTGGGACACCGCCCATAAACCATCTCAAATGGTGAAAAGCCCATGAAGGATTGGGGTACCTCTCAGATGGCAAACAAGAGATATGGCAGAAGAGCATCCCAATTCCTCCCATCCATATTCAACACCCTTTTCAACATCACCTTTAAGGGCCCGTCATACGGGGCGACATCGCCCCTACGTCGCCTCATGTAAAGGGGCAATGTCGGCGCCGCCATGGGTCGCCTGGTTTCAGAGCAGTGCTCTGAAACGAGGCGATCGATCAGGGGCGATGTGCATACATCGCCCCATGTAACCGGCCGCCGGCGACCTGACAGGCGATGGGAGCCAAAGGCTCCCATTGTCCTGCATTGCCGCTGGGATTTTCAGACACCCCAGCGGCGATGCCGCCTGTCAGCTCGCCGGAACGGGGCTGGAGATGTCGCCCCATGTAAATGGGGGACGGCGACCCTGGCGGGACGCCAAAAACGTGTGCGCACCCGCCAGTCGCCGCCGACATCCCCACACCTGGCAACGGGGCCCGTAGGCTTTTTTTAAAGTGTTCCACCAACTTGTCGGTCTGAGGGTGATACACTGAAGTACGCAGGTGGGAGATTTTTAGTAGTCTACACAGGTCCTTGAGTATCCGAGACATAAAGGGGGTCCCCTGATTCATAAGTATCTCTTTCGGAATGCCTGTGTGAGAAAACATGTTAACAAGCTCCTTTGAAATGGCTTTCGCATTGGCATTCCATAAGGGCCCAGCCTTGGGATAACGGGTGGCGTAATCCAGTACCACCAAAATATATTTATGACCCCTGGCATACTTAACTAATGGACCGACTATATCCATTGCTATTGTCGAGCCCAGGGTATGGGGTACTCGGGTATCAGGCGGCAAAGGGTTAACTGCTGTGTCACGGGGAATGGCAGCCGCGCCTGATCCCGTGTCCTGGGCCTATCTTTAAAAGGGGAAATTATTTACAAGGATTATGTACAAGTTTGTCGTGACGCCACCTGCAGTACCTGGTGAGGTGTCACCAGTGCCGCTACAGTCCTCCAGGAGGTTGGTGGTATTGCGGCTGAGATGATATAGTCCTCCGCAGGCAGGACTGGGACCTCCGGGGCAGCGTAGTGAGGGTGACAGATTGTAGTGGAGCTGAGATTGAACAGGGAGAGTTGGAACAGTCTATAGAGGATCACGGTGAGTGGAGAGGAAGGATGCACGCACACAGAAGAAGTCTCTTTTACCTTTTACTGATGTTTGTCAGATAAATACATCCAGGGCACCGACGGGTGACAGGGTTGCACAGTGGGTTCCCACAGCAAGTGGGTATGAGGCCTCCTCTCCTTGGTGCAGTTGCTGAAGCACAGCCTGCTGTAGCCTGACTTGCCTCCACTCTCTCTCTTGCCTGTCTCTTTCTCCTCCTGTGCGGTCTCCGGGATGACCCTCTCTGGACACTGCAGTTGGCTGCTGTTCCTGGCTCCCTCTCTTAACCCTCCTGGGAGACCGGGTAGCTGAAGCTTCCACGGTGCGACGGGGTTCTCTGTGGGCCTATAGTTCCCCACAGGTGTGGATCCCCAATATCCGGCATTACTCCTGGGACGAACTCCCTCCAATCTACTTGTCCCCTTTTCTGCTCTGGGCTCCCTGCCTTCAGTCCCACTTAGGCTTGTGGGACGCTGAAGGGCCACTTCGGGTCACTGGCTCGGGCCTGAACGCAGCACTGACCACCAGGACTTCCTTGCAGCTCTTCTAGCGTCTGCACACACTCTAACTAGCTCCTCCCCCAGCAGCAGTTTATATAGGGGATCTTGCCTAAAGTCAGCAAGTGGTGCTCCCCCTACTGTGCCGCGGTGGAAGGTGTTGTTTGTAGTAGGTACCTGCTGTGGAAACCCAGCTGTGCATTAGAGAGATCTGTGGTTACCTGCGTGAGCAGGGCGTCACACTATCCTCTCGAAGGGCACCTCTATTATCGGCGAGGGTACCAGGGGGATTCTAAAATGTGACATAGGTGCAGTCAACTGGCACGTAGGACATGACTGACAGTATTTGGTCACATCTCCCACCAGACCCGTCCAAAAGAAACGTTGCAGAATACGGCCTTTTGTCTTTTCTCCAGCCAGGTGACCCCTCAAGGGATGCTTAGGCGCCAGGTCTAAGACCACCTGATGAAAGGCCTTGGGCACCACTAGCTATTCTACCACCATTCCTTGCACTTTGTCTATGTGATACAGCATGCCCTGTTGCACCGTTACATGTGGTAACTCATTTGAGCCCCTGGGTACAGTGGTGTTCCCTCAGAAACCTTCACATTTTCCCATGCCCTTGTTAGAGTAGGATCCTGGTGCTGAGTGGTCCCGAAAATTATCGTGGGCCACTTCAAGACCTAGTATCTCTATAACATCCTCTAGCTCGTCAGCCTCGCCTGCAAACACAGCCAAGGGAGTGTTTACTGATTATGGAGCTACCCCTGAGGTAGGCCCCCCCGTCATCTTGCTCCAATGGCTCAGGGGCCAGCCCCAGGGTTTTCTTTATGGGTTTATCCTCAATCAGAGTGTTCAGGCCATTTTTGAAGTTCCACAAGTCCCAGAATAAGGAAAAGTCTCTCCCCAGGATTACACTATGCCACAGACTTTACGACCGCCGCTTTATGTCTTTTAACCCCCAATGGTGTGGCAAGAGTGACCCAGGCAGTGGGGTAGTTTTTAGTATCACCATGTATGCAACTAATGCCCACAGTTGCCTCTGTGAGTGCTCCAGGGTCCACTAAACTGGCATGTACCAAAGTTACTTGACCGCCAGAGTCTAAGACGGCATTCACACCAAAGCCATCAACCTCAATTCGACACACATGTTGTTCAGTTCTGGTGAGGACCTCTGCAGCACAGACTGACGGTGCATATAACGACAGACACCTTGTAGCATTACAGTCCATCGGCTCTGTACTCACTGGTCAGTTAGGTGTTACGTGGACAAGCCCACGACACCACCAACACTGTATAGGCCCTTGCCTCCACATTGGGGACCTTAGTGTGGGTCTGCTGGCTTGCTGAGAGACCATCCCACCACCATAGTCCTTTGTGGACCTGCTGCCCCTAAGTGTAACACTCTTCTTTTGACGAAGAGAGTAGTTTTCGCTGGACTTTCAGGTGACTTTCTGGGTCCCCAGCGAGGTAATAGCGTCCCCTGTAGGGGTAGGAGTAGGCTTTCAGATGCGCTGTACCACTCGACCATATTGACCAACTGGTCGGCACTATTTGGGTCCCCCTGTCCGACTCACCTCTGGATCTTAGCAGGTAATGATCGCAGGTACTTGTCTAGGACAACACGTTCCACCATCTGTGCAGGTGTCAGAGTTTCTGGTTGCAGCCATTTTTTTACCAGATGGATGAGGTCATGGCTGATGTTCCACAAACGTCCATAGATGTACCCTCTGTGCCCGTACATATGTATTTACTCCCAGCCTTGCCAGTATTTCGCCTTTTAGTTTCACATAGTCCATAGCATCAGCTCCACTTACATCATAATAGGCCTAGGGATGAGCGAGCCTACTCGTTACTACTCGTTACTCGGTGAATAGTAGAGTACTCGCTCTACTCGTTACTCTGCGAGTTTCCTAGTAATTACTCTCACAGTAACGAGTCCAATGTAAATCAAGGGAAATGCAATTCCTCTGCTGCTGGACCCTATAAAGAGGTCTTGCAGCAGAGGAAAACCCTGCAATTTCCTTAATCATTGTTTAGAAGCCTGCGGTAAAAGCTGTAAGCTGTAAATTAAAACCGGATTGTCCCGGATTGACAAGATCCGGGCCAATCTGGTCCCATAGAGTCCCATGTTACAGTGCGCTGGATTGTCCCGGACCGGTTTTGTTCGATTTTTATACCCGGATCATACCGGATTGTCCCGGTCCGGGACAATCCGGTGCCCTCTATCAAGGGACTCTATGGGATTGGTTTGGCCCGGACTGGGACAATCCGGTTTTAAAATCTGACAAAACCGGTGCGGGTAAATCCGTGGCAACATAACATGGTTGTCTATGGTGACGGATTGTCCCGGAATCATATCTAAAACCAGACAGGTTCAACGGGACACCCGATTTCAGGAGCGAGTAAGGGATGAGCGAGTCTACTCCCATATTCTGTATTCGGTACTCGCCGAATACAGAATATGTAAAATGTGAACAGCCAGCCCAGCATGTTATCCAATCATAGTTAGTAATGCCGTAGCCATGTTGGTTGTGGCATTACTATGATTGGCTGCGGTCCAGCGTCATGCATATGTCATGCATGACTCAGAGGCTGTATATAAGCCTTTCCCACGCCATTTTGGGCACATTCCTCAAGAACACAGCTAGTGTAGGGAGAATGTGAGCTGATTCTAGGGATTGTCAGTGTAGGAAAAACACATCTAAAAATACCTAAAATTTAACCCAAAACCTCTTCTGAGAGCTAACCGGAGGAGTACTGTAAGGGACTGTAGGGCAGGTACACAGGCAGGAGGTAGCATTACAGTTCCACACAGTACCTCATAGCTGAGCTTAGTCAGGTCTTCTCTGAGCTGAAATACTAAGCTTATTTATTTATTTTTTTTCACAAGATAAGTTTGGAGTTACATTTACCCTTTCAGCATAATTTTTTTAGGGCAGTGCGTTGCTATTCCAACTAGTAGCTCGCACCGTACCTTTAATCTTTAACGCAGCCAGCACCTCAGTCCACGCTGGTGAATGGTAAAGCGTAATATATCATTTTTTAGGGACAGTTCGTTGTTATTCCACCTAGTAGCTTGCACCGTACCTTTAATCTTTCATGCAGCCAGCACCGCAGTCCACGGTGGTGACTGGTAAAGCGTAATATATAATTTTTTTAGGGACAGTGTGTTGCTATTTCACCTAGTAGCTCGCACCATATCTTTAATCTTTCACGCAGCCAGCACCGCAGTCCACGGTGGTGACTGGTAAAGCGTAATATATAATTTTTTACGGACAGTGCGTTGCTATTCCACCTAGTAGCTTGCACCGTACCTTTAATCTTTAACGCAGCCAGCACCGCAGTCCACGGTGGTGACTGGTAAAGCGTAATATATAATTTTTTAGGGACAGTGCGCTGTTATTCCACCTAGTAGCTTTCATCGTACCTTTAATCTTTCACGCAGCCAGCACGCAGTCCACGGTGGTGACTGGTAAAGCGTAATATATAATTTTTTCAGGGACAGTGCGCTGCTATTCCACCTAGTAGCTCGCACCGTACCTTTAATCTTTCACGCAGCCAGCACCGCAGTCCACGGTGGTGATTGGTAAAGCGTAATATATAATTTTTTACGGACAGTGCGTTGCTATTCCACCTAGTAGCTCGCACCGTACCTTTAATCTTTCATGCAGCCAGCACCGCAGTCCATGGTGGTGACTGGTAAAGCGTAATATATAATTTTATTTTTAGGGACAGTGTGTTGCTATTCCACCTAGTAGCTCGCACCGTACCTTTAATCTTTAACGCAGCCAGCACCGCAGTCCACGGTGGTGACTGGTAAAGCGTAATATATAATTTTTTTAGGGACAGTGCGCTGCTATTCCACCTAGTAGCTCGCACCGTACCTTTAATCTTTCACGCAGCCAGCACCGCAGTCCACGGTGGTGACTGGTAAAGCGTAATATATCATTTTTTTAGGGACAGAGCATTGCTATTCCACCTATTAGCTCGCACCGTACCTTTAATCTTTAACGCAGCCAGCACCGCAGTCCACGGTGGTGACTGGTAAAGCGTAGTATATAATTTTTTTAGGGACAGTGTGTTGCTATTCCACCTAGTAGCTCGCACCGTACCTTTAATCTTTCACGCAGCCAGCACCGCAGTCCACGGTGGTGACTGGTAAAGCGTAATATATAATTTTTTACGGACAGTGCGTTGCTATTCCACCTAGTAGCTCGCACCGTACCTTTAATCTTTCACGCAGCCAGCACCGCAGTCCACGGTGGTGACTGGTAAAGCGTAATATATAATTTTTTACGGACAGTGCGTTGCTATTCCACCTAGTAGCTCGCACCGTACCTTTAATCTTTCATGCAGCCAGCACCGCAGTCCATGGTGGTGACTGGTAAAGCGTAATATATAATTTTATTTTTAGGGACAGTGTGTTGCTATTCCACCTAGTAGCTCGCACCGTACCTTTAATCTTTAACGCAGCCAGCACCGCAGTCCATGGTGGTGACTGGTAAAGCGTAATATATAATTTTTTTAGGGACAGAGCATTGCTATTCCACCTAGTAGCTCGCACCGTACCTTTAATCTTTCACGCAGCCAGCACCGCAGTCCATGGTGGTGACTGGTAAAGCGTAGTATATAATTTTTTTAGGGACAGTGTGTTGCTATTCCACCTAGTAGCTCGCACCGTACCTTTAATCTTTCACGCAGCCAGCACCGCAGTCCACGGTGGTGACTGGTAAAGCGTAATATATCATTTTTTTAGGGACAGAGCATTGCTATTCCACCTAGTAGCTCGCACCGTACCTTTAATCTTTCACGCAGCCAGCACCGAAGTCCACGGTAGTGACTGGTTTTGCATAATCCCGCCTTTAACCTCTTGGTGATTGCTCTGTGCAGGATCTGTTCTGTTACTAATAAAACAAGCATTAAGCCTCTACTCTCCTCCTTCTAGGAAGTAGTTCCTGCTGCTACTTGTTTTACAAAAACTGTAAATAAACATCTAAAAACATGTCACAAAAACCACAACATCCAAAAAAAAGCGGTTGGAAAGGGACAGGGATGTGGTCGTGGCCTTGCCAGTCGTGCCAAACAAGGCACAGAGTCAGGTAGACAGATGAAGATTGATAGATCGACCTTCCTGTCAAAATTTCCCACGATGGAACGAAAACGTGTCTTGAAGCCTGAAGAGCAAGACCAGATAATGTCTTGGATGGTTGAAAAGACATCAATGACTTCTTCTAGCAGCACCCAATCTTGATTGACCACACAGTCTACTGGCGCTAGAGACAACGCTGGGTCATCAAATCCTGAACATGTTCCAATTTCCTCACCCCATCTGCAGCTCCCTGAATTTTTGGAACACAACATTGGGCACTCAGAGGATTTGCTTGGTTCGTATGATCCCTTGCTTGACTCTGGCCTTTCAGCGTCCAACCTTCACGATATACAACAAGAAGCCGTATTCTCTATTCAGGGCCAAATTTTGGAATCACCCCGGGAAGAAAAAAGCCACTTTGAGCCACGTCATACACTGTCTCAGGAGGTGGCCGATGATGATGATGATGAGACACTATTGTCATCTGGCCAGCCTAATCCATCGCTTAATCGGGAAAAAATTGATGACGAGGTGGTAGATGATGAGACCACAGATCCGACATGGAATGCTGCCATGCATAGCCAGCACAGCAGCACAGAGGAAGAAAGTGTTTATGTACCACCGACAAAGGCACCAAGGCCTACTGCTTTAAACACAATGCAAACTGTTTAACCTGTTGCCCATAGCAATCCGTCTGTGCCTCAAATCAAGCCTAGAGCTCGTTCAGCCGCTGTGTGGAATTTTTTTAAGGATAGCCCATCCGAAGCAAATGTAGTCATCTGTATGATCTGCCATACAAAGCTAAGCAGAGGCCATGGCAAAGGCAACATGAGCACCACAAGTATGCGTAAGCACATGGCAGCTAAGCACATTACTTGGTGGTCACAACAGCAGGGAACCAAATTATTGTCTTAGGCTCAAAACACTGCCATAAGAACTGTGATCCATCCTTCACGATCTACTGCAGATGAAGCAGGTCCTTCTCATACTTCCTGCTCCCAACCTGCGGTTGAAGAGAGACAAGATACAAGTCCAGCCACTAGTCTGTCATTGCCAAGCGTTCAGTTGTCCGTGCCACAGCTGTATGAAAGGCAGCGGAAATACCAATCTTCTCACCCACTTGCCAAAAAAATAAACGGCCACATTACTAAGTTGCTAGTTGTGGAGATGTTGCAGTTTAGGCTTGTGGGTACTGAGTCTTTTCGGGAGCTGTTGGCTGTGCCTGCACCACTATACTCTGTTCCCAACCGCCACTACTTTTCACGTACTGCCGTCCCCGCGTTACACCTGCACGTGTTAAACAACATAAAGCGTGCACTGACCAATGCTGTAACCGGGAGAGTCCACCTAACAACGGACACGTGGACAAGTAGTTGTGGACAGGGACGATACATCTCTATCACGGCACACTGGATCAATCTGGTGGAGAGTGTGACAAATTCTCAACATGGACCGTGTGAGATACTACCCACACCACGAATAGTGGGCCCAACATCATTCAGGGTGTCCGCCTCCTCATATACCTCCACTCAACACTCTTCCACTTCCTCTGCCAATGCTCACTTGCCCTCAGCATCACAGCCAAGTTTGGAGCTTTGCAGCAGCGCTTCAGCATGGCGACAACAAGCTCTCCTGAAGCTCATGTGTTTAGGTCAAACACCGCACACAGCAGCAGAGCTCTTGAAAGGTCTAAAGCAACAGACTGATGAGTGGCTCTCCCCACTGCAACTGCAAACAGGTCTGGTTGTCAGCGATAATGGCCGTAACCTTGTGGCGGCTCTAAAGCTCGGTAACCTGGTACACGTGCCTTGCATGGCTCACGTGCTGAACCTAGTGGTTCAGAAATTTATTAAAACCTACCCGGAGTTACCAGACCTACTTGAGAAGGTGCGCTGAATTTGCGCTCATTTCCGACATTTTTCAACTGCTGTTGGAAGTCTTTTAGCGCTTCAAAAGCACTTTAATTTGCCAAACCACAGGCTAATTTGTGACATGCCCACACGCTGGAACTCAACATTTCATATGTTATCTAGGATTAGTGAGCAGCAGAGGGCAATTGCAGAATATCAGCTCCAACATGCCTGTCACACAAACACTCAGCCAAGACACATTACAACTCTCAAGTGGGTGTGGATCGCTGACATTTGTGAGGTGCTAGATAACTTTGATTACTGCACAAAGCTTGTGAGCGGTGATCAGTCAATTATCAGCATTACTATACTGATGCTATGTCTGCTGAAAGAATCACTCATGAATCTTAAAAATGATTCTTTGATGGCACAGCGGCTGGCTATGGAGCCAGATTTAAACATACCTGATCCTACCCAGCACAGCCAATTTCATCAGGCAACATTGGGTCAAGAAGAACATGATGATGAAGACGAGGAAGAAAAGGAGGTATTTTTCGGTGGTACATATGGAAACCCTGATGCTACCGATTGTACTCACAACACCAGTTTTATGTCGGTACACCATGGGTGGGCTGGAGAGGAGGAAGCGGACACAGACTTGGAGGCCACAATAGGTACTGGTCAGCTTTCTAGTGATACAGAACATTTGAGTCTTTGCATCTTGGCACACATGGCTGACTTCATGTGTAATTGTCTGTCACAAGACCCACGCGTGATTCACATATTTAACAGCAACCTATACTGGTTGGTCACATTTCTGGACCCACGTTATAAGGACAAATTTAATTCGCTGCTGTTGCAGTCACCAAGGGGCTTAACAATTGATTATTTCAAGACTGCTCTTGTTGATAATTTCCTGACAAGATCACCCTGAGATACCACTCTCCCCAGAGGTAGCAGCTCTTTGCAACAGCAGCCATTGATCGGAACACACACGGCCAGCATCTCCAAAAGAGGTGGTGGAAAGATGTCCACTAACTGGGCCATGTTCAATAAACCATCGAATCAGCAACGTCTTGTTGCTCCATTTTCCATGTCTAGGAGACAGAAATTGAACAACATGGTAAACGAGTATTAAGTGACAGTACCTGCTTCCTTACTTACCCCTTAGTTCCGTTCAATTACTGGGTATCCAAACTTCACACTTGGACAGAGCTCTCGTTTATGCCTTGGAGGTGCTGGCCTGCCCAGCTGCTAGTGTGACTTCTGAGCGGGTTTTCAGTGCCGCTGGGGCTATCATCACTGATACACGGACACGGCTGACTCCAGACAATGCAGACAGACTGACTTTGATAAAGTTCAATAAGGACTGGATTTCACCACAGTTTGTAAGCCCTCCAGACAACATGCTACAAAGCTAAAGTCACGCAAGAAAAAAAAAATTTCTAGCGTGATTCAGGGGTTAACATTAATCCCTTTACGTACAAAATTTCAAACAGCAACTGCAACACAGCCCCTTGGGCTAATTTTTGGAAGCCACATGCCTATGCCTGAACCATGGGCATTGCATGTACTCTGCTTCAAGTACAAGCAAGGCTGGATTGGGGCCATGTAGGCCTGCTTACTTTACAAGTCTGCAACACAGCCCCTTGGGCTAATTTTTGGAAACCAAATGCCTATGCCTGAACCATAAGCATTGCATGTACTCTGCTTCAAGTACAATCAAGGCTGAATTAGGGCCATGTAGGCCTGCTTACTTACAAGTCTGCAACACAGCCCCTTGGGCTAATTTTTAGAAGCCACATGCCTATGCTTGAGCCATGGGCATTGCATGTACTCTGCTTCAAGTACAAGCAAGGCTGGATTAGGGCCATGTAGGTCTGCATGATTCATGCATACACACTGTAGCAGGTGGGCAATATAGTGAACATTTATTCATTGCGCTAAGCCACTTATTTATTAATAAATGCTGGTAGCGTGCCCTGGACGGATTACATGATTTAAAAGATTGACATTTGAATATTTTGTATGTGCTCATGTGAGCTCCCTTTTTTTTTTTCCTGTTTTAGTTGAAAGGCAAATAAATATTGTTCACAAACACACATTTTTACATGTTATGTGTGTGTTCATGATTGACAGTTATTTAATGTTTTGGGTCAACCGAATGACACTGTGGAATCATTCTTGCAAGCTACTCTGGAATAACGTAAAGTGATGTCTGCTCAATCCCTTACATAAGGTGCTCTCATCAAATATTCCAATATTAAACAGTATTTTATGCTACACTGTAGTATGACAGTTAAATAAATCGATAAAGACCTTTTGAGTCACAAGAAGTACACTTTTAATAATGATGCATTTTTTCATCAAAAAAAATATTGCATATTTACGCGGCGACACATAGAGGTATTACACATGACAAATAAAGTTTTATCTCTAGAAGTAGTCAGAGATGGCTTCAACATCTTGAGACTCAACGTACACATACACACAGTAGTTGGCCACCTTAGTATAGGGGGACTGTTTTTTTATGATGTCCCAAAATGGGGTGGAGCTTAGAAAACAGTGTGAAAACAATAAACTAAGGACACTTAAACCACATACAGTGCTGTGAAAGCAGTCATGAAGGACACGCCTGACAGTAGCGCTAACAGGAGGGATACCCATCTTTAAAGTGACCCTTTACCCAGAAGCCAACCCCACATCCCCTTCATACCTATACATGCAGCTTGTGAAGCTGCTGCCATCGATCCCTGTATCTTGCAAAACCGCTGGGGCATTCTTCATAATTCATACTTTTAATATCTCAGTTCTGGGCGTTTCAGTGAAATTTTAAAGCCGCAGCAGGCGTGCCTGTGTGCCGCTCTCCCCCTCCCTGTCCGTAATTCTGCACGCCCATGGCTGCGTGCATAAACAACAGAGAGGCGGCTCGCCTCATAGTATGGGCGGTGAAGCCGGTATGACGTAATTCGCGTCATACCGGCTTCACCGCCCATACTATGAGGCGAGCCGCCTCTCTGTTGTTTAGCACGCCAATCGCTGCGTGCAGAATTACGGACAGGGAGGGGGAGAGCGGCACACAGGCACGCCTGCTGCCGCTTTAAAATTTCACTGAAACGCCCAGAACTGAGATATTAAAAGTATGAATTATGAAGAATGCCCCAGCGGTTTTGCAAGATACAGGGATCGATGGCAGCAGCTTCACAAGCTGCATGTATAGGTATGAAGGCGATGTGGGGTTGGCTTCTGGGTAAAGGGTCACTTTAAGTGGGGCTATGACACAAGGGAAGTGACCAGGACTGCTTGTAGCCGGCTCGTCATGTTTGGTGAAACGTGAAGCGAGTCAGTCTTTAGTTGACCTCTTAGAAAAGAAAGAACAGCGCCTCTCAAGCTGGTATATAATCAATGCTTCATTTTTATTCTTGTTCCGTCCATCCCCCCGCACAACGTTTCGGTCCACAGACCTTTTTCAAGTGCATATTCCCCCTACTTACTCAGTGCTTTTTATACCATAAACCTCCTCCCCCATTTACAATACACCAATCATGCACTAGTATAAAGTGAACAAAAGTTAAAATACCCCATACAAACTATACAGAGATCAACTGACTATATTCCCCATGAATACATTACAAATCCAGATCCCCGGTAACTCATCGCCAGTATCTTTAAGCAGCAAAACAATGAAAAAAGTCTCTGTACACACAGCGATCGGTAACTAATCAGGGTGCAGCATCCTGAGTTGTCAAGGATACCTCCAAGTCCCATGATACGTCCTCCAATCAGCGCTCCTGTCTCGTTCCAGGCCTCTGGTGTTCAGTGCGCATGCGCCGGCGTCCTATACCAATAGGTTTAGGCGCTTGTCGCTCAAATGCATGTAGTGACATATTTCCTACTCAAAGTGTCCTTACAGCAGTAGGCCTGGGCGTCCGTCAATCAGCCTGAAGCGGTCACGCATTTCCTGTTTGAAGCGTCCACAATGATAGGTTCAGGCACCCATCACTCAATTGAATAAGGTGACGCAATTCCTCTTTAGAGCGTCCCTAGTAACCGCAGTATCGAACAACAAAGCACTGCAGCTTCCAATTGTAATATCAAATGAACGAGTCCATAATATAAATCCTGGAGGGGGGAACACATTTAAGGACAAATACAGGAAGCACATTCACATAAGTATCCTACTGATAAAAATACCAAAGGTACCCCATTATTAAGTTCTACAGATAATGTAAATCTTATGATAAATTTAGTACATCTATATATCTAGGAAGCACATAAGGTCCCTCGATGTGCATCACAAATATCATGTTGTATATAATACAAACCCAGGATACAAAGCGCTCCCACAATAGTGCAAAAACCAAACACCTATGATATGATGGATGTGCCTTAAATCCACAGTCCGCAGAACTGTTCATATGCCTATATAGGCTATTTATACAGTATATCTACATAAGATACCATCACCGTGGTATGCATTCCCTTAAAGGGATTATTATATTTATGGGCTAATAGCCCTTTCCGTCACGTTGTGGACTGATCACTCATCATATCACCATTGTTATATACCTATCCATAGCTCCTCCCACTACTACAGTTAAAGAAATACATTAATCCGAATCACTCTTGTCCAAATATTATGTGTATCACCTCAATTCCATCCCTCCAGTGCCCAAACAATGGCCAACCTCTATAGGAGATAGATAAATTGCAGCAAGTAAACGTTGATCTGGAAATCTTGTTATCCAAGAGAATCATTATCCTTCAATCTAAAGTAAAATATGGGAGAAAGATTAAAATTTAAATTAAAAAACAAAAGATGAGAAGGCACACAAGGACATATCAGGTGTGCCTTAGTAAACAACCCCGTTGGTCATAGTCGATGTTCATGCCCTTAGGTGACAAGGTATCAAGCTCAAAAATCCACCTTAATTACTTCTTTTTTAATAAAGACACCCGGTCACCCCCTCTCCTTAGTGGGGGGACATCATCAATTACTCTAAATCTTAATTGATTGACTGTATGTCCCATGTCGTGGAAATGTCTAGGGACTGGGAGCTCAGTCATCCCCCTCCGTATCGTGCTTTTATGTTTTCCTATACGTGCCTTGACCTCCATCGTGGTCTCACCCACATACAGGAGACCACATGGACAGCAGATGGTATAAACCACATAACTTCTGTTACATGTGTATCTCCTCTTTATATCATATTTTTTGCCAGAACGGGGATGACTGAAACTCCGCCCCTTCAACATATTTCCACAACAAGCACAACCCAGACACGGAAAATTGCCGAGGCTGGGCTGAGCAAAAGTCATCTGTATCTCTCGTTTAGAGCTCCCGATGTCAGCATGAACCAGATCATCCTTAAGACTATGCCCCTTTCTATAAGAAAATAGTGGAAACATTTTAAATTCATCCACATCTGTATGGCCTTTTGTCAAAAGTGGGCAATATTTCCTCACAACACCCATAATCCTCCTGCTCACACCACAATATGTGGTTACCAATGGGACTCTTTTAAGTTGGCTACCTTTAGGCTTAGGACATAGCAAATCCTCTTGCCTAATGGTTAATGCATTAGACTTGAATTCCACTAGGTCACGTCTCGGGTACCCCCTTCTCAGAAATCTCTCAACCATCTCCTGCAATCTGGCGTCAATCCTTGTCTCATCCGATACAATCCTCCGCACCCTTAGCATCTGACTCCACAGGAGGGACTCAACCATCATTCTTGGATGTTCACTGGAAAAATGCAGTGTGCTATTCCTGTCTGTGCTTTTAATAAACAGGTCTGTTTTCAAAACATCCTGTTCCTTGTAGACCATAGTGTCCAAAAACTACATTCTCTCCAATGAACATGTCATCGTGAACCCCAATTCAGGATGGATGCTGTTAAGGGATTCAAAGAAGGCCTCCAACTCCTCTTTACTTCCATACCAAACAAAGAAAATATCGTCGATGTAACATCACCAACCTCTGACATGGCGCCAAGATGGAGAATTGTACACGTGTTCGCCCTCGAGGACAGCCATGTAGATGTTAGCATAAGTTGGGGCCACATTGGACCCCATGGCTGTCCCCCGGCGCTGCAGGTAATAGTCATCCCCAAAGAGAAAGTAGTTTCTCTTGAGGACAAATTCCAGCAGCGCCAGGGCGAACCATGTCAGAGGTGGCGAGCGTCACATCGACGGCTGAGAGACCCTTTTCGTGTTCAATAGATGTGTACAAAGACACAACATCGAAGGAAACCAACCATGTTGTGTCATTGACCTGCATATCAGACAGTGACCGGATAAAGTCTCCAGTATCCCTCGTATACGAAGGTGCAGAAACTGCAAACCTGCGTAATAGATGATCAAGGAAAATAGAGACCCTATTACATAGAGACCCTCTCCTGGAGACAATTGTTCGTCCGGGGGGAGGGAGGGTTGAAATCCTTGTGGATTTTTGGGAGGGTATATAGGATAGGTACTGTGGGAAAATCCACCAACAGGTATTCCGAAAGCCCTTGATCAATGATGCCCTCGTACAAGGCATCAGTGATCATAGACTTTAATTCTCTTTGGAACGTCACTGTAGGGTTTGATGTCAATTTCTCATACACCGAAACATCCATTAACTGTCTCATGATTTCTTCCCGATATTGGATGGTGTCCATCACCACAATCGCACCACCCTTATCTGCGGGCTTTATGGTGATGGACCCATTGTTCTTCAGTTTACTGATCTCCTCCCTCTCAAAACCCGTGATATTAGTTTTACTACCTCTATATTTATTTCTCCTTAATTTGGCAATATCATTTTTTACCAACTTAATGAAGGTCTCAATAACCGGATCATGTCCAGGAGGATCGAAATTACTTTTCCTCTAAAGGTTAACTTTACTGAGAGAGAGGACATCACTAGGGACTACTGATGTAGTATTTTCTTTACCAGAAAAATATTTGGCCAAATTTAGTCTACGGAAGAAACGGTACATGTCATTGTCTAATTCAAACCAATCTACAGAGACTGAAGGGCAAAATGTCAAACCTTTTGACAAAATTTTATATTGTACATAACTCAAAGTAATAGAAGATATATTTACCACCAGATGTTCCTCCTCGTTTATCTCCTCCTCGATTTGGATCTCGTTACTGGCCTTGGACCGCCTCCCCCTGTGTTTCCTGCCACCCCTGTGGCCTTGCCGGATCCGTGACTCGGACCTCCGGGGTTGGATAAAAAACCAGCTCCGGACCAACTGCCACCTTTATCGGTGGAATCAGATTCTCCAGTGAGACTCAAAGCAGCTTGTGGTATGGAGGGTTTCTGTGGTTTCCTAGGTTTCTTATTACTCCTAGGGTTTTTAGGACCGGTCTTAGGCCTCGGGCCAGATGGAGGAAATATATGTTGAAGGGCAGAGTTTCAGTCATCCCCGTTTGGGCAAAAAATATGACATAAAGAGGAGATACACATGTAACAGCAGTTATGTGGTTTATACCATCTGCTGTCCATGTGGTCTCCTGTATGTGAGTGAGACCACGATGGAGGTCAAGGCACGTATAGGAAAACATAAAAGCACGATACGGAGGGGGATGACTGAGCTCCCAGTCCCTAGACATTTCCACGACATGGGACATACAGTCAATCAATTAAGATTTAGAGTAATCGATGATGTCCCCCCACTAAGGAGAGGGGGTGACCGGGTGTCTTTATTAAAAAAGGAAGGAATTAAGGTGGATTTTTGAGCTTGATACCTTGTCACCTAAGGGCATGAACATTGACTATGACCAACGGGGTTTTTTACTAAGGCACACCTGATGTGTCCTTGTGTGCCTTCTCATCTTTTGTTTTTTAATTTAAATTTTAATCTTTCTCCCATATTTTACTTTAGATTGAAGGATAATGATTCTTAGATAACATGATTTCCAGATCAACGTTTACTTGTTGCAATTTATCTATCTCCTATAGAGGTTGGCCATTGTTTGGGCACTGGAGGGATGGAATTGAGGTGATACACATATTGTTTGGACAAGAGTGATTCGGATTAATGTATTTCTCTAACTGTAGTAGTGGGAGGAGCTATGGATAGGTATATAGATGTACTAAATATATCATGAGATTTACATTATCCATAGAACTTAATAATGGGGTACCTTTGGTATTTTTATCAGTAGGATACTTACCGTATGTGAATGTGCTTCCTGTATTTGTCCTTATATGTGTTCCCCCTCCAGGATTTATATTATGGACTCATTCATTTGATATTACAATTGGAAGCTGCAGTGCTTTGTTGTTCGATACTGCGGTTACTAGGGACGCTCTGAAGAGGAATTGCGTCACCTTATTCAATTGAGTGATGGGTGCCTGAGCCTATCATTGTGGACGCTTCAAACAGGAAATGCGTCACCGCTTCAGGCTGATTGACGGACGCTCGGGCCTACCGCTATTAGGACACTTTGAGTTGGAAATACGTCACTACATGCATTTGAGCGACAAGCGCCTAAACCTATGGGTATAGGACGCCGGCGCATGCGCACTGAACACAAGAGGCCTGGAACGAGACAGGAGCGCTGATTGGAGGACATATCATGGGACTTGGAGGTATCCTTGACAACTCTGGATGCTGTGCCCTGATTGGTTACCGATCGCTGTGTGTACAGAGACTTTTTTCATTGTGTTGCTGCTTAAAGATACTGGCGATGAGTGAGTTATCAATACCGGGGATCTGGATTTGTAATGTATTCATGGGGAATATAGTCAGTTGATCTCTGTATAGTTTGTATGGGGGATTTTAACTTTTGTTTACTTTATACTAGTGCATGATTGGTGTATTGTAAATGGGGGAGGAAGTTTATGGTATAAAAAGCACTGAGTAAGTATGGGGAATATGCACTTGAAAAAAGTCTGTGGACCGAAACGTTGTGCGGGGGGATGGACGGAACAAGAATAAAAATGAAGCATTGATTATATACCAGCTTGAGAGGCGCTGTTCTTTCTTTTCTACGTGTTGAAGTCCAGGTGGGTCTCCCTGGTGGATACGAGCATCTTGCTAATTGGGGTTCGGTGAGCTCCTATCTCATGTGGTGCTGTGGATACATCTGCTTTAGTTGACCTCTGTCAGCAAACAAACGAGCTGCGTGCCCATAGTAATCATGTTCACGTTACCACCACAAATGCATGTGACCCATCTGTAATGAAAACAGTTCAGGAGACTTTAGGTGACGGCCCGCATTACATTGGCAGGAGAGATAGTGCGTTCCTGCTGCTCCTGTACGTAACGGTAATGAACCAACCTTACCTATTAGCTACAGACCGTAGCTAAGGGCAGGAGAGATTTGCGAGTTTGGTAAACTCCTTGATTACTAAAGTGTAACCTGAAAGACTAACAAGGAACATATGAAACCTCCATAAGGGGAACCCTGAACCGGTTACACACAACCAGACTGTACCGTGTATCGTTTAACATCTGTCGGTAAGCAGTAAACTGTAGTTTGAGGAGAATCGGTCTGTGTCATTCTCCTTGCGGGTGAACAGAGGGCTTCAGCACCCTATGCAGCAACTCACCAGAGGGGTAAGAACTACAAATACTACTCCCATCATCCCTCTCATCCTCCTCCTCCTGCATCACCGTTGCACGTAGGTAAAAGCTCAACCTGTGGGGAGCTGGAACACACTCTGCTGAAACCATCATCACCTCAACGCCCGGCTTTCAGCGGCGGTACATATATTACCGTAAATTAAAATAGGCGTCACGTTCCTTTGCAAATATACATGGCACATTGTACACAATAATTTAGAACAAATAATAACACAAATAATTATTTTTTAAAGCGAAACAATTCTTATGTCAGTCAGTGTTTTCCTGTTGTTATGTGGGATACAACATTACAGCTCAGTTAAGTCCTTTGGTGGGGTGCATGTTCCTCAGTTGCATTGTCAGCAGTCGTGGACACAGTTGTTGTGGTTGGCACATTGTGTCCCGCTCCAGACAAAGTGCTCCATGTGCATGTAGTTACTTGTCGCATAGCGCTTTCTTGCAGGCTGCAAACAACAATGGCTGGACTTTGGGGCACCCAAGGTGCACGTTGCAACTGCAGCCCCCCCATTGTAGGCTGAGCATGTGTTTGGTCATAGGAAGGCATAATTTCATCCGAAGAAACAAACTGTTGACCTGCTTGTGGCAAGTCATATGTTGGCTGTCCTAGTAGGCTGGATTCACTCTGTCGCAATCGCCCATGTTGGTGAGAATGTGTTGGCTGGTAGTGCCATTGTGATCCAGAACCTTGCCTCACTTTGTGGGAGTAGGGATACACATACCCTTAGGTTGCTGGAGTACCATGGGTTGGCCGGGTGTGTGTAACGTTGTCACCTTGGATGCTTGAGCCTGTTAGAAGGGTGTGTCTTCTTCCAAAGGAAGCTGTTTGGATGTTAACAATGCTCCCCGCTGCCATGTGATGTTGCGATGTATAATGTGGCAGATTTGGCTCCCTCAAAGACTCAAGCAGGCTATGTGACTCCACAGTTGGTACAAGTGAAACATGTACCCGGCTTTCAGTGTGATCACGTGACGATGTATCAGTACTGCCAACTGGAGGAGGACTGTGGGAGGGGTGTTGGGTGGCACGAGTCTGTTGCTGTGGCTGCATGTTGGGACCCATCAGTTTGGCTTTCCGGACAGCCTCCTGACAACACTGCATTATGTAAGCCTGCTGCTCACTCGACATCTCTTCCATCTCCCTGCTTACTGTTTTGAAATACAAATTCGAATTACATTGCACATTTAATCTCAGATCCATCAGCTCATTTTGGACACGCTGCAAGCCCTCTGTCATCTTGAGGGCCAGCTGGTTATACATGTTCTGATGGGTCTGAGACCTATGTGCAACCTCAGGGTCAAGACTCCTATTGGAACCCCTCTGGCGCTGGCGGCCAACCCAAACAGCAGGTTGAGAAGGTGCACCAGAGTGTGGCTCCGATAGGGAAAGAGATGTTGGAGCGGCTTCTGCATGGCTCCCGTCTTGTCTGGAGTCTGCGCCTGTGCTAGTACAGTCGTCCTCTGATGGGCCTGCAGACGTGGCCAAGTCATCACCACTGACATGTTCCGGGACTGCTTCAAGTGGCTGGGGGACTCTTGCAATTGGTGGTTGCAGGGGTCTACGTTGGGTGCTGTGGGTAAGAGGAGTAAAAATCACGTTAGCAGGTTAAATTACTTGTAATTGTGAATTACTTTTTATGTAAGTATGTCTCTTGCCTTAAAAAGAGATGACAACCTCCCGCTCCTTCCCTTGAGCCCTGCATACAATAAGGTGTCTTTGCCCTCAGTCCTTTTCTGACACTGCTCCTGTTTTGACCCTGCTCATTTATTATATAAAGTCTGAAGCCACTTCCGGCCAAACCCGAAGCCACTTCCGTAGTGTTGTGGTCGGATATTTGGCCAGCTCCACCTGCACAGGATGGACCAAGATGGCCGCCCTATGCGGGAGGATCGCGGCGAGCCAGCCGGGAGACGACCGGCTTTAGCTGGTCATCTCCCGGGTGGCGAGTCGTTGCAGCCGCGGTAACTCCGGCACGTAGGTCCATTGCGAGTCTCTTCAGTGGGCAGACACCATCTATACCCTCGATCACCTGTAGGTTAATGAGGGTGCACATTGCAGCAAAGGATCCTGCAACTCCATATAATAAATAACAAGAAAAACTGCACAGCACTCAACAGACTAGTGTGAACTGCTGCAAGCAAAGATGCAGAGTCAAATAACATGAAAAAAATCCTTGCAGCACACAGCTACTACCAATGATGTACAAGTGCTACAAGCCATATGTGTTTGAGGAAAAAGTTTAAAAACTTAAGTTTTTTCAAAAAACTCAATAATCTATCTTTTAATTCTGAAGTTCTTAGTACAAGCATTGGCCAATGTCTGTTTGCTCATCAACTGCGACAAAGTGACTTCAGGCATCATGAGTCCTACTCTAATATCCCTATTCTCCTTGTCCACCCCCCACTTTTCAGTGGGCAGACACCATCTATACCCTCGATCACCTGTAGGTTAATGAGGGTGCACATTGCAGCAAAGGAGCCTGCAACTCCATATAATAAATAACAAGAAAAACTGCACAGCACTCAACAGACTAGTGTGAACTGGTGCAAGCAAAGATGCAGTGTCAAATAACATGAAACTGTGCAGTTTTTCTTGTTATTTATTATATGGAGTTGCAGGCTCCTTTGCTGCAATGTGCACCCTCATTAACCTACAGGTGATCGAGGGTATAGATGGTGTCTGCCCACTGAAAAGTGGGGAGTGGACAAGGAGAATAGGGATATTAGAGTAGGACTCATCATGCCTGAAGTCACTTTGTCGCAGTTGATGAGCAAACAGACATTGGCCAATGCTTGTACTAAGAACTTCAGAATTAAAAGATAGATTATTGAGTTTTTTGAAAAAACTTAAGTTTTTAAACTTTTTCCTCAAACACATATGGCTTGTAGCACTTGTACATCATTGGTAGTAGCTGTGTGCTGCAAGGATTTTTTTCATGTTATTTGACTCTGCATCTTTGCTTGCAGCAGTTCACACTAGTCTGTTGAGTGATGTGCAGTTTTTCTTGTTATTTATCTATCTATCTATCTATCTATCTATCTATCTATCTATCTATCTATCTATTATATAATTGCCGTAACTGACTTCCGTTGGAGCGGCGCTACTTCCGGTGGCTTTGTTAGCGAGTCCAGGGTGCCTCTCCTGGACTCTGTCCGTGGCCGCGTAGCGGCCACGGCGACTCGCGAAGCAATGTCCGCAAAGCGGGCATTGCGAGTCGTTGCAGATTTTCGAAGCAATGCCCGCGAAGCGGGCATTGCGAGTCGCTAACAAAGCCACAGGGGGTGGCTAACAGCATGGCGCTGTGGCGAGTCGCTAACATACACCGCTATGCTATACTACAGTCCCATGCACATACGCTTTATGCCTGACAGGCGTATGGCCATGGGACTGTAATATACCATAGCGCTGTACACTACAGCCCCATGCTCTTAGCCACCCCCTCAGTGCGCCGCCCCTACCCCCTAACCCGCACCTAAGCCCCTACCCCCTGTCGCACCTATACCCCCTGCCGCACCTAAGCCACTGCCTATCCCCGAACCCGCACCTAAGCTAAGCCACTACCCCCTAAGCCCCGCACCTAAGCCCCTACCCCCTGCTGCACCTAAGCCACTGCCTGCACCTAAGCCTCTAGCCCCTGCCGCACCTAAGCCACTGCCTATCCCCGAACCCGCACCTAAGCTAAGCCACTACCCCCTAAGCCCCGCACCTAAGCCCATACCCCCTGCCGCACCTAAGCCACTGCCTACACCTTAGCCCCTACTCCCTGCCGCACCTACCTAAGCCCCTACCCCCTAAGCCCCGCCGCATACCCCCTAACCCGCACCTAACCCGCACCTAAGCTAAGCCACTACCCCCTAAGCCCCGCACCTAAGCCCATACCCCCTGCCGCACCTAAGCCACTGCCTACACCTAAGCCCCTACCCCCTGCCGCACCTACCTAAGCCCCTACCCCCTAAGCCCCGCCGCATACCCCCTAACCCGCACCTAAGCCCCTACCCCCTGCCGCACCTAAGCCACTGCCTGCACCTAAGCCCCTACCCCCTGCCGCACCTAAGCCACTGCCTATCCCCGAACCCGCACCGCACCTAAGCCACTGCCTATCCCCGAACCCGCACCTAAGCTAAGCCACTACCCCCTAAACCCCGCACCTAAGCCCCTACCACCCCTACCCCCTAAGCCCCGCCGCATACCCCCTAACCCGCACCTAAGCCCCTACCCCCTGCCGCACCTAAGCCACTGCCTGCACCTAAGCCCCTACCCCCTGCCGAACCTAAGCCACTGCCTATCCCCGAACCCGCACCTAAGCTAAGCCACTACCCCCTAAGCCCCGCACCTAAGCCCCTACCCCCTGCCGCACCTAAGCCCCTACCCCCTAAGCCCCGCTGCACCTAAGCCCCTACCCCCTAAGCCCCGCCGCACCCTCTAAGCCCCGCCGCACCTAAGCCCCTACCCTCTAAGCCCCGCCGCACCTAAGCCCCTACCCCCTAAACCCCGCCGCACCCTCTAAGCCCCTACCCCCTAAGCCCCGCTGCACCTAAGCCCCTACACCCTAAGCCCCGCCGCACCTAAGCCCCTACCCCCTAAGTCTAAGTCCGCCGCATCTAACCCCCTATCCCCTAAGCCCCGCCGCCTCCTAAGCTCCCGTCGCTTTCCCCCGCCGCTGTCGCTAACACCTAAAGCCCTACACCCGAAGCCCTCGCCATCCCCTAACCTAACGTCCCCGTCGATCACTTACATGCCTTGTTAGTCATCTGATCGTCTGTCCGATCCACAAGTCCTCCGTCCGGCCAGGCGTCCTCTTCCTCCGGCCCCGGGGGTCTTCTCTCTTCTTTCCGCCATCTCCGCCTCTTAGTCCGGCCCCGGGGATCTTCTGTCTTCTTTCCGCCAACTTCCAGCTCCGACGTCCTCTTCACTTATCATTAACATAGAATGGACGACAAATCCACCATTCTATGTCAATGAGATGTGAGGGGCTCTTCTGATTGGTCGCTGTCTACTGCCCTCAGCCAATCAGAAGAGGCCCTCATTTCCCATTGACATACATTAGCGGTGTGTCGTCGATTTTATGGCCGGCCACCTGGTTCTATTTGTCGGCCCTAAAATCGCGGACACACCGCTAATGCATCTCTATGGGCAGTCAGCCCGATTTCTGATTGGTCGCTCTCTCGAGCTCACTGCCCATAGACATGCATTAGCGGTGTGTCCGCGATTTTAGGGCCGACAAATAGAACCAGGTCGGCGGCCATAAAATCGCCGACACACCGCTAATGTATTTCAATGCGAACAAATTAATTTAATAATAAAAAAAATAATTAAAAAATAATTAAAAAATAATAAAAAAATAAATAAAAAATAATAAATAATTCAATAAAAATAATAATAAAAAAATTAAATATATGCTAATTATATCAGCCCTTTCAGCGGACCTGAAAGAGAACTGGGTCTCAGCCTAAATAATAAATTTAATAATAAAAAAAATAATTAAAAAATAATAAAAAAATAAATAAAAAATAATAAATAATTCAATAAAAATAATAATAAAAAAATTAAATATATGCTAATTATATCAGCCCTTTCAACGGACCTGAAAGAGAACTGGGTCTCAGCCTAAATAATAAATTTAATAATAAAAAAAATAATTAAAAAAAAATTACAAAATAATAAAAAAATAAATAAAAATAAATATAAAATAATTCAATAAAAATAATAATAAAAAAAATTAAATATATGCTAATTATATCAGCCCTTTCAGCGGACCTGAAAGAGAACTGGGTCTCAGCCTAAATAATAAATTTAATAATAAAAAAATAATTAAAAAATAATTAAAAAATAATAAAAAAATAAATTAAAAATAATAAATAATTCAATAAAAATAATAATAAAAAAATTAAATGTATGCTAATTATATCAGCCCTTTCAGCGGACCTGAAAGAGAACTGGGTCTCAGCCTAAATAATAAATTTAATAATAAAAAAAATAATTAAAAAATAATTAAAAAATAATAAAAAAATAAACTACAAATAATAAAATAATTCAATAAAAATAATAATAAAAAAAATTAAATATATGCTAATTATATCAGCCCTTTCAGCGGACCTGAAAAGAAACTGGGTCTCAGCCTAAATAATAAATTTAATAATAAAAAAAATAATTAAAAAATAATTAAAAAAATAATAAAAATAATAATTAAAAATCATAAATAATTCAATAAAAATAATAATAAAAAAATTAAATATATGCTAATTATATCAGCCCTTTCAGCGGACCTGAAAGAGAACTGGGTCTCTGCCTCAGGCTCACTTTAAATAAATAATAAATTAATTAAAAAAATAATAATTAAAAAATAATTAAAAAATAATAAAAAAATAAAAAAAAATAATAATAATTAAATAAAAATAATCATAAAAAAATTAAATATATGCTAATAATATCAGCCCTTTCAGCGGACCTGAAGGAGAACTGGCTCTCAGCCTCAGGCTCACTTTAAATAAATAATACATTTAATAATAAAAAAAAAATTAAAAAATAATTAAAAAACAATACAAAAAATAAATAAAAAATAATAAATAATTAAATAAAAATAATAATAAAAAAAATAAATAAATGCTATTAATTGTATTATTAATTTTATTAATGCTATTAATAATGCTATTACTGCTAATTAATGCTATTAATGCTAATAATTATGCTATTAATGCTAATATTTATGTTATTAATGCTAATAATTATGCTATTAATGCTAATAATTATGGTATTAATGTAATAATAATGCTATTAATGCAAATAATATTGCTATTAATTCTGTTATTAATGCTATTAATGCTAATATATTATGCTATTAATGCTAATAATTAGGCTATTAATGGTAATAAGAATGCTATTAATGCAAATAATATTGCTATTAATGCTATTATTAATGCTATTAATATTAATAATTATGCTATTCATGCTAATAATTATGCTATTAATGGTAATAATATAATGCTATTAATGCAAATAATATTGCTATTAATGCTAATATTTATGCTATTAATGCTAATAATTATGATATTAATGCTAATATTTAATACTATTAATGCTAATAATTATGCTATTAAATGCTAATATTTATGCTATTAATGTAATATTTATTACTATTAATGTAATTAATAATGGTATTAAGAAATAATATTGATATTAATGCTATTAATGCTAATAATTATGCTATTAATGTTAATAATTATGCTATAATCTAAAATAATCTATTAATGGTAATAATGTATTAATGCAAATAATATGCTATTAATGCTATTATTAATGCTATAATGTTAATAATTTATGCTATTAATGCTATATTTATGCTATTAATGCTAATAATTATGCTATTAATGCTAATATTAATACTATTAATGCTAATAATTATGCTATTAATGCTAATATTTATGTATTAATGCTAATAATTATGCTATTAATGGTAATCATAATGGTATTAATGCAATAATATTGCTATTATTGCTATTAATGCTATAATTATTGCTATTAATGTTAATAATTTATGCTATTATGCTAATAATTATGCTATTAATGTAATAATAATTCTATTAATGCAAATAATATTGCTATTAATGCTAATATTTATGCTATTAATGTAATATTTGCTATTAATGCTAATATTAATACTATTAATGCTAATAATTATGCTATTAATGTCTATTATTGCTATTAATGCTAATAATTATGCTATTATATGGTAATCATAATGTATTAATGCAAATAATATTGCTATTAATGCTATTAATGCTAATAATTATGCTATTAATGTTAATAATTATGATATGCTAATAATTTGCTATTAATGGTAATAATAATGCTATTAATGCAAATATATTGATATTATATGCTATTATTAATGCTATTAATGTTAATAATTATGTATATTAATGCTAAATTTATGTATTAATGTCTAATATTATTTACATTAATGCTAATAATTTTTGCTATTAATGCTAATATTTATGCTATTAATGCTAATAATTATGCTATTAATGGTAATATAATGGTATTAATGCAAATATAATGCTAATATTTATGCTATTAATGGTAATTAATGGTATTAATGCAAATAATATGATATTAATGCTATTAATGCTAATAATTATGCTATTAATGTTAATAATTATTATTAATGCTAATAATTATGCTATTAATGTAATATGCTATTAATGCAAATATATTTGCTTTAATTTATTATGTAATTAATGTTAATAATATGCTTTAATGTATATATTTATGCTATTAATGCTAATAATTATGCTATTAATGCTAATATTATACTATTAATGCTAATATTATGCTATTAATGCTAATATTTATGCTATTAATGTAATAATTATGCTATTAATGGTAATCATAATGGTATTAATGCAATAATATTGCTATTAATGCTATTAATGCTAATAATTATGCTATTAATGTTAATAATTATGCTATTCATGCTAATAATTATGCTATTAATGTAATAATAATTCTATTAATGCAAATAATATTGCTATTAATGCTAATATTTATGCTATTAATGCTAATTATTATGCTATTATATGCTAATATTTATACATTAATGCTAATAATTATGCTATTAATGCCTATATTTATGCTATAATGCTATAATAATTATGCTATATATGCTATTATGGTAATCATAATGGTATTAATGCAAATAATATTGCTATTAATGCTATTAATGCTAATAATTATGCTATTAATGTTAATAATTATGCTATTAATGCTAATAATTTATGCTATTAATGGTAATAATAATGCTATATAATGCAAATAATATTGATATTAATGCCTATTATTAATGCTATTAATGTTAATAATTTATGCTATTAATGCTAATAATTTATGCTATTATGCTAATATAATACCATTAATGCTAATAATTGCTATTAATGCTAATATTTATGCTATTAATGCTAATAATTATGCATTAATGGTAATCATAATGGTATTAATGCAAATAATATTGCTATTAATGCTATTAATGCTAATAATTATGCTATTAATGTTAATAATTATGCTATTCATGCTAATAATTATGCTATTAATGGTAATAATAATGCTATTAATGCAAATAATATTGCTATTAATGCTAATATTTATGCTATTAATGCTAATAATTATGCTATTAATGCTAATATTTATACTATTAATGCTAATAATTATGCTATTAATGCTAATATTTATACTATTAATGCTAATAATTATGCAATTTATGGTAATCATAATGGTATTAATGCAAATAATATTGCTATTAATGCTATTAATGCTAATAATTATGCTATTAATGTTAATAATTATGCTATTAATGCTAATAATTATGCTATTAATGGTAATAATAATGCTATTAATGCAAATAATATTGCTATTAATGCTATTATTAATGCTATTAATGTTAATAATTATGCTATTATTGCTAATATTTATGCTATTAATGGTAATAAGTATGCTATTAATGCTAATATTAATACTATAAATGCTAATAATTATGCTATTAATGCTAATATTTATGCTATTAATGCTAATAATTATGCTATTAATGGTAATCATAATGGTATTAATGCAAATATTATTGCTATTAATGCTATTAATGCTAATAATTATGCTATTAATGCTAATAATTATGCTATTAATGGTAATAATAATGCTATTAATGCAAATAATATTGCCACGTTCTAGAATCCCGATGCATTTGCATCGGGCTCACAGCTAGTCTATCTATATCTATCTATCTATCTATATCTATATCTATATCTATCTATCTCTATCTATCACAATGAAAAAAGGTTATGAGCAGCATTTCTTTTACAGCAGATATGCTGGGTGCTTTTCAGTCCCTGTGATGGGGATCAACCATCACCTTCATCAATACTTGCAAAAAATGAGGCTGCAGCACACACAATTTGGAGTGTTTTCTTTGCCTTTATTGGCATATAGGCATAGTGAGGCGACGTTTCGGTCCTCTGACCTTCTTCCAGCAGTCACTTAGGGCAAATGCTGGGAATTTTATACATTCTCCAATATCAATTATTATTATTCAATTTACAGTGCTATTAGTGTTTCTTTGTACATAAACAGTTTCCCTTTATAATGGGATTAATACAGTAGTTTATACACCTACATACATGGTTACTTGTGTTATTAAAACAATAAAATTCTCTCTACTTACAGTTATATTTTCCACATAGATCAGTTGCAGCTCAGGTGCCCGCTTGATTGTTATTAATTGTTAGATAATTATAGCAACATATGTTGCTCACCATGTGCGGTCCTTCCCTGACCGCGCGCCGCCATTACGGCGTTGTTTACCAACTACTGCGCCTGCGCATATGCGATACGCTTCCCTAGTTACACCTCATTGCCGGAAGCGATTCCATCGCCATCTTAGAGATCTCGCGCATGCGCTGTGGCATCCAGCATTTGTTTGTGCGCGTCTTTAGACATTCCCTTCCTGTGTCCGCATATTTCATCAGAGTGTTTTCAAATCACATTATAACGTTGATAAAATTCATTTATATGTATGCTATGTGCCAAATATATATTATAAGTATCATTATTTGATAAAATTCTACCTCTAACTCTAAAGTTTAATTTAAAGTGACAGTGCATTTTTGTGATGTGGATTATGCACCTAGTCATGCTTGGTCAGTATTATAAAAATAAGAAAATTCCTCGGGGTTTAAGGTCTAATATAAATCCAACGTTATTTTTAGAGGATAATGATTTTTGTGCCAAGTTTATTGCTTTATCAAACAAGTATGCAATGGAGGTGATGCTATTAAACATGGAGCATATACAATTAGAAACAATCAAGATTAAGGATAACATCAAAGATATAGAAAATGAACTTTTGGGTGTTTTGAAAGATGAAGAATTTTCAAAGTTTAAGGAATCGATTAAGATCCAGTTAGATAAACAGAGAAAAGATACAGAGGAAACAAAACGACAGAAATGGGCACGGGACACGGAGGATTACCGTGTAGGACTGGTGTACAACTGGCAGAGAGAAGGACAAAATAAATGGCAAAGGAGAGGTCGTTACAAATACTACTCTCACAAAAAAACTAAAACACCTGTTTTTTCAGATAACCTGTCTAACCTTCATTCATGTAGACCGAGACCAAAATCTGGAGGACGAAGAGGAGGGAGGAAACAGCATCGCCAGCAGAAAAAAGAAAGAAAAACCGAAAGGACAACAGTTCAAAGGGAGCCGGAAGAAGGATCACAACTGACTGTTAATTTGTCTGGTAAAGAACTTTCATGTAGTCAATTAGAAATTTTGAACAAAGGCTTGTCTTACAGTATGTCGACACATGTAAACTGGTTTACGGTAGAAAAAGAAATGTACCAATTTTTCAGAAGTGTACGTTTAAAATATCATTTTCATAATAAGACCGTAGAAAAGGGACTGAATACTAGTGAATTAAATTTACAGAAACTAGGTATCCAACGTAAAAGTAACTTTATGCTGAATGATGATATCCCCATAGTAGAGGCTTTCGAACAAGCAGTAAAACAAGAAATAAAAATTTTGAGAAACACAGCTAAAAATGAACTAACAAATCCGAATGTAACTAAAGAACAGATCCAGGCAGTACAAGAACTTGTCCATGATGGCGGTTTAATAATAAAACCAGCAGACAAAGGGGGAGCAACCGTCATCATGGACAAGGAGACTTATTTGAAGGAGGTCTATAGGCAGTTAGGTGACAATCAGGTGTATAAGAGGTTACAAAATGATCCTAAATTTGAAATACAAAAAACATACAAAAGGTACTGAGTACTGCCTTGATAGGAGGAATTATTGATCAAAATCTACATGACTTTCTGTTTGAAGAAAATCCAGTGACACCAGTTCTTTACCTGGTTCCAAAAATTCATAAATCATTAATTGACCCACCAGGCAGGCCCATAGTGGCAGGAATACAATCTATATTTTACAATATTGGAATTTTTTTGGAGAAAGTCATGAGTCCTTTCGCTACTGAGGGGAAGTCTCATATCAAAGACACAGGACATATCCTTGAGGAGCTTGCAAGGTTTAAGGAGCAAACCAAATTTATGGGGAATAAAGAGTACATATTGGCCTCTTTTGATGTAACATCATTATACACTTCTATCAAGCATGAGATGGGAATCAAAGTAATTGCAGATTTTCTAAAAACAAGAGACTATACAGACCCATGTAAACAACTGATTATGGATTTGTTAGAGATAGTACTTAAACAAAACTACTTCTTGATCGGTGATGAGTTCTTCTTACAATTGATGGGGACCGCTATGGGTGCTCGAATGGCATGTTCATATGCAGGGGCTGTTATGGTCTTCTTGGAGGAAAAGTTCGTCTACACGTCTCACCACTTCTCCCATGTGGAGAGGTGGTGGAGATATGTCGACGATATCTTTATTATATGGAAAGGAACTGAGAATGAATTTTTGTCCTTTTACAGATACGTAAATACGGTTGATGACACAATAAAATTCACGGAAGTGCATTCCCTAACAGAAATGCAATTCCTTCATGTCAAAGTACTTCTGAAGGAGGGTCAGATTGATACAACGCTTTTTGTAAAAGCCACTGACAAAAATAAACTCCTCCATTATACTAGTGGTCATCCAAGTAGCCTAAAAAAGGCTATTCCACTTGGACAAATGATCAGAGTAAACCGGATTGTAAGTAACGAGCAAGAAAGGGAGGTAGAAATAGACAAATTAATTGAAAAATTTAAGAACAGAGGGTACCCTAATAAAATACTGCAACAACAAAAGAGGAAATTGGCTAACAGGGAGACTAAAGGAGACACAAGAGGGAAGAAAGACAAACTAAAGAGAGTCCCTTTAGTACTAACATATGGGGAAGAAACAAAGAATATAGTAGGCATTGTCCAAAAACAGTGGACAATGTTAAAGAAATGTTTACCCCAGATTGAAGAGTACAAAAATCCCCCCTTAATATCATACAGAAAAGGGAAAAATGTCAAAGATTTATTGGTCAGGTCTGACATTGGCACAATGAAAAGAGAAAGACAGATCACATTAACTAGAGAAAAAAGAACAGGATGCTATCCCTGCATCAGTTGTATAAACTGCTCCTTCATGATTAAAGGTAACAAATTCACCCATCCCAAAACAGGTAAAGAGTACAAAATTGAACATTTTTTAACATGTAATTCAGACCACGTTATTTATCTTCTTGAATGCCCTTGTCATTTACTGTATGTAGGAGAAACCACCCTAGATTTTAAAGTAAGAATTACCCACCACCGTTACACGATACGAAAAAAGATTATGAATTTACCAGTGTCAAAACATTTTGCGGAGGCAAACCATAAGGAGAAGGATTTAAAATTTAGGCTAATAGACACTGTGCCAATGCCCAGAAGAGGTGGAGATAGAGTTGGCCTATTGAAAACCAAAGAATTGGAGTGGATCCATAGGTTGCAAACTCTAAAACCAGAGGGACTCAACGTAGATTTTAAATTGCATACAGCCCTTTAAAAATTGGTTCTTATTCAAGTATTTGTGGTTTTTAGTCACTTCAATGCACTATCACTGAATGTAATATAGCACTGTAGTTATGATATACTATGTAACGGCTTGATTCTTGGTTTCTTATAATTGTTTTTATTCATATATTTATTTATCTTCTTTTTTCCTGTTATATAGGAGGATTTTATGGAAGATGGAACACTTGCATATCGGGTGCCCGCTATTTTGACACATTCAAGGACCAACTACACAGACCAAGCGTAACTTAACTTAAGAAAAATATTCCCTTCCTTTTACACAAAGAAAACATTTTTTTTCTTTTATAAATATAATAATTGATTTTTTACAGACAATTAATAATATATCTGCACTATTTATGCACTTATTTAACTAAAGCACTGATGAAGCACCTATAATGCACTTTATATAAAAAATTAATAATCATGGAAAACAAATAAAAATAAAAAATAATTGCTTGAAATAAAGGTTTCTATTCTTTTCTTTTTGCCTCAGCAATAAATATATGGTTATAAACCAACACTAATGGCTAAAAAAATAGTAAAGGGATGGGAAATTCCTGTTTTTACCTTGGGCAGGTAGTGTGAATTGAGAGAGATCTCCCTGAACACTGTACTGACAGGGGAGTGCTACAACCCAAGCTGGGATGCACTTTTAACAGGTTACCCAATGTAAACACGAATAGCCACAGTGTAATTTGTATATGGCGACCCACGTAATAAAACTTGGGTATGAAATACATAGTGTGGAAAGTTCTAGCACATGAATTTGTGAGGCAAAAGATTAGGATGCACAGCAATAAAAAATAAAAAATAAAAAACAATAACTAAATGGATAATAATCCACATCACAAAAATGCACTGTCACTTTAAATTAAACTTTAGAGTTAGAGGTAGAATTTTATCAAATAATGATACTTATAATATATATTTGGCACATGGCATACATATAAATGAATTTTATCAACGTTATAATGTGATTTGAAAACACTCTGATGAAATATGCGGACACAGGAAGGGAATGTCTAAAGACGCGCACAAACAAACGCTGGATGCCACAGCGCATGCGCGAGATCTCTAAGATGGCGAAGGAATCGCTTCCGGCAATGAGGTGTAACTAGGGAAGCGTATCGCATACACGCAGGCGCAGTAGTTGGTAAACAACGCCGTAATGGCGGCGCGCGGTCAGGGAAGGACCGCACATGGTGAGCAACATATGTTGCTATAATTATCTAACAATTAATAACAATCAAGCGGGCACCTGAGCTGCAACTGATCTATGTGGAAAATATAACTGTAAGTAGAGAGAATTTTATTGTTTTAATAACACAAGTAACCATGTATGTAGGTGTATAAACTACTGTATTAATCCCATTATAAAGGGAAACTGTTTATGTACAAAGAAACACTAATAGCACTGTAAATTGAATAATAATAATTGATATTGGAGAATGTATAAAATTCCCAGCATTTGCCCTAAGTGACTGCTGGAAGAAGGTCAGAGGACCGAAACGTCGCCTCACTATGCCTATATGCCAATAAAGGCAAAGAAAACACTCCAAATTGTGTGTGCTGTAGCCTCATTTTTTGCAAGTATCTCTATCTATCTCTATCTATCTATATCTATATCTATCTATCTATATTAGGGATGAGCGAGTCTACTCGCTAGGACTCGTTACTCGGCGATTCTTAAGGGACTCGCTGGACTCGGGAATCGGCGAGTCTTTTAGCGAATACTCGCTCAGTAACGAGTCCAAATCGGGCGTCGCTTTGCGGCCGGCGAGTCGGTTTGCGGCAGGCGGCTGCTTCGCGGCTGGAGGAGGTAAGGTCAGCTTTGATAGCCCCCCCCCGCTTTTCAAGGCCGCCGGGCCCGACAGCACCCCCCCCCCCGGTTCTCAAGGCTGCCTGGACCCGACAGCACCCCCCCCCCCCCGGTTCTCAAGGCTGCCTGGACCCGACAGCACCCCCCCCCCCCCGGTTCTCAAGGCTGCCTGGACCCGACAGCACCCCCCCCCCCCCCACCCCCCCCCCCCCCCCCCGCTTCTCAACCAGGGCCGGGGATACCTAACTGCCACCCAGGGGAAGAGGCTCCAGCCAGCCCCTGAGTCCAATGCTCCGAATCCTAGCGAGTCTGCGATTCCGAGTCCTGTATTATCTGTTCGGGACTCGCGAATCCATATTCCCTATTCTTTAACATTGGACTCGCTAGACTCGCCACGAGTACCGAGTCCTGGGCTCGGACTCGTGCGGGTCTAGCGATTCCGAGTAATTTAGGACTCGCTCATCCCTAATCTATATCTATAATTTGAAAAAAATTCTTGCAGCACACAGCTACTACCAATGATGTACAAATGCTATAAGCTATATGTATTTGAGGAAAAAGTTTAAAAACTTAAGTTTTTTTCAAAAAACTCAAAAATTCTAATTTTTTATTTCTGACTAGATGGCGGCCCGATTCTAAAGAATCGGGTATTCTAGCCTATGGTTATTAGGGTATACGGGGGCTCAGTGGTTAGCAGACTATACAGCGGCTGAGTGGTTAGCAGAGTATACGGAGGCTCAGTGGCTAATAGTCTGCTTTAGGGCAGAGTGCAGTGGTCAGGGGCAGAGTGCAGTAGTCGGGGCAGAGTGCAGTGGTCAGGGGCCCGATGCAATTGCATCGGGAGCGCGGTGAAATGAATTGTGTGTATAGAGGCGGGTCAGTGGGTAGCAGAGTATACAGGGGGCTCTGAGGGTAGAAGATTATACAGGCAGCTCTGTGGGTAGCAGAGTATACAGGCGGCTCTGTAGATAGCAGAGTATAATGTGGCGGGAGGCTGGAGGGGTGAGGAGAGGTGGCGCTGGAGGGGTGAGGAGAGGTGAGGCAGGAGGGGTGAGGAGAGATGCGGCTGGAGGGGTGAGGAGAGAGGAGGCTGGAGCGGCGACATGAGTGTTCGGCACACCTCTGCTCCTCTAGGCTGCACACATCACGGCGGTCGTCTCCCGCCCGTGATGTGTGTTTTAGGCAGTGTATAGGCGGCCGTAAGCGTGGCGGGGCTGCTTGAGTCCCACTTCGCTTAGGGGCGGCATGTTGGTCCACTGTGGACAGGTGTAGCGCTGTGGTGACGTCACTTTGGCGATGACAAAGTGACGGAAGTGCTGGCTAAAATGACAGAAGTGAGCCTTCGGGTTTTATATATTAGATATAGCAGTACTATGGTGTATGGCGGTACAGTATAGCAGATGTATAGCAGCACTATAGTATATGGCAATATATTACAGTATATGTACAGGTGGACTATAGTATATGGGGGTATTTTATAGCACATGTATAGCAGCGCTATGGTATATGGCGGTACATTACAGTACATGTATAGCAGCGCTATGGTATATGGTGGTACATTACATTACATGTATAGCAGCGCTATAGTATATGGCGATACATTACAGTACATGTATAGCAGCACTATAGTATATGACAGTATATTACAGTATATGTAGAGTTTTGCTATAGTATATGGTGGAATTTTATAGCACATGTATAGCAGCACTATATTATATGGCCATACTCTGCTCCCCCGCTGCTCCCTTCAAAAAATAAAAAAATCCCCACGTGTCCGCCGGCTCGCTCCACCTTCGTCTTCTAGGTCCTACAGGGGTTTAGGACCCGTCGTTGCCTGGGAAACCATTTAGCTGATTGGTCACATGAGAGCTAACTGGCAGGGGGGCAGGATGGATTAGGGGGCAGGATGGTGACGGGGGGTGGAGTGGTGGCAAGATGGAGCGAGCGGGGGTAGGATGGAGCAGGCAGGGGGACAGGATGGAGCAGGTGTGGGGGGGCAGGATGGAGCCGGCGGGGGGCCAGGATGGAGCTGGTGTGGGGGGGGTCAGGATGGAGGTGGTGGGGGGTAGGATGGTGCTGCGGGGGGGGCAGGATGGAGTGGGGGGAGGGCTATGGAGGGGAGAGGGGGGGCAGGTTGGAGCCGGTGGGGGGTAGGAGCAGGATGGTGGTGGCAGGGGGAGGGGCAGGATAGTTGAGAGGATACACAGGCGTGTGCCGGCTTGCAGGACCTGTTGGTGCCCGGGAAACCAATCAGGTGATCCCAGGCAACCACAGGTCCTCAAGGCATGGAGCTGGAGGAGGTAGATGGAGGGCGCCGGCGGACAGGTGAGTATCCTCTATGAGTTTTTTTTTTGTTTTATTAGAAGCAAGCAAAGGGGGGGCCGCAGGACCCGCGGGGGGGCAGGACGACCCACGAAGGGCGCGGGGGGGCAGGAGCAGCCACAGGGGGGGGGGCCGCAGGAACCGCGGGGAGGCAGGACGACCCGCGGGGGGCCCGGAGCAGTGGCGGGGGGGCAGGACGACCCGCGGGGGGGCCCGCAGGAGCCGTGGGAGGGCAGGAGCAGCCGCGGGGGGGGGGCCGCAGGAGCGGGCGAAACTTCCGAGAGTGGAACGTTCTTCCGCGACACACATATACAGTATACACACACAGTATACACACACACAGTATACACACACATACAGTATACACAGACACATAGAGTATACACACACATATTCAGTCTACACATATATTTAGTATACACACAGACAGTATACACATACAGTATACACACACACATATAGAGTATACACATATATACAGTATACACACATATACAGTATACACAAACATACAGTATACAACATATACAGTATACACACACATACAGTATACACACAGACATACAGTATACACACATATACTGTATACAGTATACACATATATAGAGTATACACACACATATACAGTATACACACACATATACAGTATACACACACATATATACAGTATACACACATACAGTTTACACACATACAGTATACACACACATACAGTATACACATATATACAGTATACACACACATATACAGTATATACACACACACATATACAGTATACACACCATACAGTACACACACACTACAGTATACACACACATATACTGTATGCACACACATATACAGTATACACACACATACACAGTATACACACACATATACAGTATACACACACATACAGTATACACACACACATACAGTATACACATATATACAGTATACACACACACATATACAGTATACACACAGGCATATACAGTATACACACACATACAGTTTACACACACACCTACAGTATACACAGACACATATACAGTATACACATACAGTATACACACACATATATAGTATACACACACACACATATACAGTATACACACACATATACAGTATATACACACACATATACAGTATACACACACATACAGTATACACACATATACAGTATACACACACATACAGTATTACACACAGACATACAGTATACACACACATATACTGTATACAGTATACACATATATAGAGTATACACACACATATACAGTATACACACACATATACAGTATACACACACATACAGTATACAGATATATACAGTATACACACATACAGTTTACACACATACAGTATACACACACATACAGTATACACATATATACAGTATACACACACATATACAGTATATACACACACACATATACAGTATACACACACATACAGTACACACACACATACAGTATACACACACATATACGTATGCACACACATATACAGTATACACACACATACACAGTATACACACACATATACAGTATACACACACATACAGTATACACACACACATACAGTATACACATATATACAGTATACACACACACATATACAGTATACACACAGGCATATACAGTATACACACACATACAGTTTACACACACACCTACAGTATACACAGACACATATACAGTATACACATACAGTATACACACACATATATAGTATACACACACACACATATACAGTATACACACACATATACAGTATATACACACACATATACAGTATACACACACATACAGTATACACACATATACAGTATACACACATACAGTATACACACAGACATACAGTATACACACAATATACTGTATACAGTATACACATATATAGAGTATACACACACATATACAGTATACACACACATATACAGTATACAACACATACAGTATACAGATATATACAGTATACACACATACAGTTTACACACATACAGTATACACACACATACAGTATACACATATATACAGTATACACACACATATACAGTATATACACACACACATATACAGTATACACACACATACAGTACACACACACATACAGTATACACACACATATACAGTATGCACACACATATACAGTATACACACACATACACAGTATACACACACATATACAGTATACACACACATACAGTATACACACACATACAGTATACACACACACATACAGTATACACATATATACAGTATACACACACACATATACAGTATACACACAGGCATATACAGTATACACACACATACAGTTTACACACACACCTACAGTATACACAGACACATATACAGTATACACATACAGTATACACACACATATATAGTATACACACACATATACAGTATACACACACCACATACATATCAATTTCAGTATACACACAATCATTATACAGTATAACACACACATACAGTATACACACACATACAGTATACACACACACATACAGTATACACACACATACAGTTTACACACACACACATACAGTATACACACACACATACAGTATACACAGACACATATACAGTATACACATATATACAGTATATACACACATATACAGTATACACCAGGGGTATCAAACTCGGCTGGGTTGATGGGCCGCACGTAGAAAAAAATTGATATCGGGGGGCCGCATTGCTTGTAGGACTAAGGGTACCGTTACACATCGCAACATTGCATGCAATTTCACTGGCAATTTGCTGGTTGCAGTGAAATCATGGACACATTGTTATATTTTGTGGCCGCAAATGTAACAATGTGTCCATGATTTCACTGCAACCAGCAAATTGCCCGTGAAACTGCATGCAATGTTGCGATGTGTAACGGTACCCTTAGTGACATTTTAGCAATACCAGAATTTTTTGCTCAATCTAGTAAAGTACAAATCCTGATCTTCTTGTAGGAATGTCCCCACCCTAATCTCCTTTATGTAGTAATGTCCCCATACTGGTCCCCATTGTATATTAATGTCCCCCAAACTGGTCCCTGTCTTGTAGTAATGTCCCCATCCTGGTCCCCTTTTTAAAGTAATGTTTCTCCCTGGTCCCTATGTGTAGTAATGTTCCCATCCTATATTAATGACCCCCATCCTGGTCCTCGTCTTGTAGTAATGCCCCCGCCCTGGTCTCCATCTTGTAGTAATGTTCCTCCCTGGTCCATATGTGTAGTAATGCCCCATCCTGGTCCCCATCCTATATTAATTTCTCCCATTCTGGTCCTCATTTTGTAGTAATGTCCCCATCTTGTAGTAATGTCCCCCATCCCAACGCCTTTTTGTAGAGATGTCCTCACAACCTGGTCTCTGTTCTTTTTGTTCTCTCGCTCACACTCAAACATATAAACACCCGCACACTCACACATATACACACACACTCACATACACACTCACACATACATCCTCAGACATATTCACACACACACACTCACACATTGACACACTTACATAGGGCCATATTTGGAGTTCCTGCCGCCCTAGGCACTTTCAGTGGTCACGTTCCCCCCCCCAGGCTGCTATCTTCGGCTGTAACAGCGCCTTACCTGATTCTACTCTTCTCATCCTGGCAGCTTCTTCCTCTGTGGCTCCCGGTCTCCCACTTGCCGGCACCAGCCTGCAGCCGGCAGCACCCGGCATTAGGTGGCACCCGGCAGCCGCCAGCACCCAGGAGGCAGCACCAGGTGGCACCCGGCAGCTGCCAGCACCCGGCGGTAGCTGCCAGCACTAGGCGGCACCCGGCAGCACCTGGGAGGCGGCACCAAGTGGCATCCGGCAGCTGACATCACCCGGCATTAGGCGGCACCCGGCAGCACCCAGTGGCCGCTAACACCCTGCTGCTGCCAGCACCAAGTGGCAGCTGACAGCTGCCAGCACCCGGCATTAAGCGGCACCTGGCAACTGCCAGCACCCTGCGGCCTCTAGCACACGGCAGCCGCCAGCACCCAGTGGCCGCTAGCACCTGGCAGCTGCCAGCATCAGGTGGCAGCCGGCAGCTGTCAGCATGCGGCATTAAGCGGCACCTGGCAGCCACCAGCACCCAGCGGCCTCAAGCACCCGGCAACAGCCAGCACCAGGCGGCAGCCGCCAGCAGCCGCCAGCACCAGGTGGCAACTGCCAGCACCCAGCATTAGGCGGCACCAGGCGGTTCACCAGCACCAGCCGCCGGCGATGTGCCGCGGGAATACACACACACACACACACTCACGCACATACACATATACACACTCTCACACATATACACACTCACTCAGATATATTCACACACACTCACACATATACACACTCACTCACATATACACACAAATACACTCACATATACATATACACACAAATACACTCACACGTATATACATACACACACATATACACACAAATACACTCACACATATACACACTCACATATACACACAAATACACTCACACATATACACATACACACACTCACTCACATATACACACAAATACACTCACACATATACACACACTCACATATACACACAAATACACTCACACATATACATATACACACACTCACATATACACACAAATACACTCACACATATACACATACACACTCACATATACACACAAATACACTCACACATATACACATACACACACTCACATATACACACAAATACACTCACACATATACACATACACACTCACATATACACACAAATACACTCACACATATATACATACACACACTCACATATACACACAAATACACTCACACACACTCACATATACACACAAATACACTCACACATATACACATACACACTCACTCACATATACACACAAATACACTCACACATATACACATACACACTCACATATATACACTCACACATATACACATACACACACTCACTCATATATACATACAAATACACTCACATATACACACACTCTCACTTTCTCTCTCTAACTCTCACACACACCTTAATGATGCCCCGGGCCATGGAGCCGCCGCGGTACCCGCTTTATAGTGACTTCCGGGTACCGCTGAAACAAGTGCCATCGCTCCTGTACATTCATGCAAGCAGGCGGCCGGCGGACCAATCAGAAGCCTCCTGTCACAGGAGGCGGCCGGCGGACCAATCAGAAGCCTCCTGTCACAAGAGGCTTCTGATTGGTCCACCGGCCGCCTCCTGTGACAGGAGGCTTCTGATTGGTCTGCCGGCCGCCTGCTTGCTTGAATGTACAGGCGCAATGGCACTTGTTTCAGCGGTACCCGGAAGTCATTATAAAGCGGGTACCACAGCATCTCCCTTCACAATGGCCAGGGGCATGTTATTTCTTCAAGGTGCCTCGGGCCGCAGTGGGAAGCCTGGCGGGCCGCATGTGGCCCGGGGGCCGCGTGTTTGAGACCCCTGGTATACACACACACATATACAGTATATACACACACACATACAGTATACACACACATACAGTATACACACACATACAGTATACACACACACACAGTATACACACAGACACATATACAGTATACACATATATACAGTATACATATATATACAGTATACACACACATATACAGTATACACACATATACAGTATACACACACACATATAGAGTAGAAACACACAGATATACAGTATATACACACACATATACAGTATACACACACATACAGTATACAGACACATACAGTATACAGACACATACAGTATACACACACATACAGTATATACACACACATATACAGTATACACACACATACAGTTTACACACACACACACAATACAGTATACACAGACACATATACAGTATACACATATATACAGTATACACACACATACAGTATACACACATACAGTATATACACACATATACAGTATACACACACATACAGTATACACACACATACAGTATACACACACTCGCATACAGTATACACAGACACATATACAGTATACACACACACACACATACAGTATACACAGACACATATACAGTATACACACACACATACAGTATACACACACATATACAGTATATACACACACACACATACAGTATACACACACATACAGTATACGCACACATATAGAGTATACACACACATACAGTTTACACACACACATACAGTATAGACAGACACATATACAGTATACACATATATACAGTATACACACACATATACAGTATACACACACACACATACAGTATATACACACACACATACAGTATATACACACACACAGACAGTATACACACACAGATAGTATACACACACATATACAGTATACACACACACATATACAGTATACACATATATACAGTATACACACACATATACAGTATAGACACACACACATATATAGTATACACACATACAGTATACACACACACATACAGTATACACACACACACACATATAATCTCACTCTTCAGTGCAGGAGACTGTGTATGAAGAAGCCGCAGATCTCCTCTCTATCTCTGTGTGATCAGAGCTGTCTCCTCAGCTCTGCAGCATTTCCGGTCCTCTGAAGACTACATCTCCCATCATGCACCGCGGTTCCTCCCTTGTGACGCCATGATCCTGGAAGCAGTGAGGAATATAAGGGGGAGGTGGCATCCAGCCTATTATTGTGTGATTGGGGTGGTCCCCTTGGGCTTGTTCCGCCACCCCTGGGCTCAGCAGACACCTTAATGGATGCGGCTGGGGTCGGGTGTGTGGTGCGGACACGCCCCTTAGTTACCCAACCGCGGCCTTGGTTACCAAGCTCTCCGGGGAACTTAGAGGGGAGACCGGGGAGCGTGGAGGGGAGACCAGTGAGCATGGAGGGGAGACCGGGGAGCGTGGAGCGTGGAGGGGAGACCGGGGAGCGTGGAGCGTGGAGGGAGATGACCCTAACGCACTTCCGTAAGTTTGGCAACCACTACGGAAGTAGTGCCAAAAATGACGGAAGTGCGCTACGGCAATTATATATTAGCAGTTCATAGTACAAACATTGGCCAATGTCTGCTTGCTCATCAACTGCGACAAAGTGACTTCAGGTCTGATGAGTCCTACTCTGATATCCCTATCCTCCTTGTCCACCCCCCACTTCTCAGTGGGCAGACTCCATCTAGACCCTCGATCACCTGTAGGTTAATGAGGGTGCACATTGCAGCAAGGAGCCTGCAACTCCATATGATAAATAACAAGAAAAAAACTGCACAGCACTCACAGACTAGTGTGAACTGGTGCAAGCGAAGACGCAGGGTCAAATAATTTGAAAAAAATTCTTGCAGCACACAGCTACTACCTTGGCCAATGTTTGTACTAAGAACCTCAGAATTAAAAGATAAGATTTTGAGTTTTTTCAGAAAAACGTAAGTTTTTAAACTTTTTTCTCAATCACATGGCTTATAGCATTATACAACATTGGTAGTAGCTGTGTGCTGCAAGGAATTTTTTCTGCTTTATATGTCTCTGTGTCTCTGCTTGCACCAGTTCACACTGGTCTGTGAGTGCAGTGCAGCTTTTTTCGTTATATATTCTATAGAGTTGCAGATACTCTGCTGCAATTGCACCCTCATCGCCTACAGGTGATGGAGGGTATAGATGGAGTCTGCCCACTGAGTAGTGGAGGAGCGGAAAAGGAGGACTTGGGTGTCAGCGATAGGACTCATCGTGCCTGAAGTCACTTTGTCGCAGTCGATGAGCAAGCAGACCTTGGCCAATGTTTGTACTAAGAACTTCAGAATTAAAAGATAAGATTTTGATTTTTTTCAGAAAAACGTAAGTTTTTAAACTTTTTTCTCAATCACATGGCTTATAGCATTATACAACATTGGTAATAGCTGTGTGCTGCAAGGAATTTTTTTCTGCTTTATATCTATCTATATCTATCTATCGTTGCAGCCGCGGTAACTCCGGCACGTAGGTCCATTGCGAGTTTCCTGCCCCGCCGACGACCGACGAGAGCCGAGCGCCGTGGCCGAAAATAGAACCAAGGGCCCGGCCATGCACAGCTCTAAAGACCGCTATGTATCTCTATGGGATGTGAGGCGCTATGCTCATTGGTCGGCGCCAGCACACAGCAACCAATGAGAATAGCGCCTCACTTACAGCGGTAAATTTGAAACTCTAAGTCGGCCATTATATCTCAATGGGAAGTGAGGCGCTATTCTCATTGGTCGCTGTGTGCTGGCGCTGACCAATGAGAATAGCGCCTCACTTCCCATTGAGATCTAATGGACGACTTTGAGTTTCAAATTTACCGCTGTAAGTGAGGCGCTATTCTCATTGGTTGGCGCCAACATACAGCGACCAATGAGAATAGCGCCTCACTTCCCATTGAGATATGATGGACGACTTTAAGTTTCAAATTTACCGCTGTAAGTGAGGCGCTATTCTCATTGGTCGGCGCCAGCACACAGCGACCAATGAGAATAGCGCCTCACTTCCCATTGAGAGATAATGGACGACTTTGAGTTTCAAATTTACCGCTGTAAGTGAGGCGCTATTCTCATTGGTCGGCGCCAGCACACAGCGACCAATGAGAATAGCGCCTCACTTCCCATTGAGATATAATCACGCCACGCCGCCAAGTATGAAAAACAAATGGCGCCGTGACACGCCCCGCTATTTTGATTGCTCGCACGCGGCGACCAATCAACATAGCGCCGCGCGGAATGGCGCCATGTTTAAAATCTAAATTTGAACTTCACGTTTAAACATTTCGCGCCTTGCCACGCGCCGCGATGCTGATTGGTCGCCGCCTGCCCGAGCGACCAATCAGCATCGCGGTGCACTGCGACACGTCCCGCCGCCTTTTTTAAAATTTTCACCTCAGAGCGAATTTCTACTGCGTGAAGGCGGTGCCAGTGACGTCGCTCTCCAAGCTCCCCCTGAATTTCTCCTCAAAAGAGATAAGACCCTTTATCAAAACTAAATTTATTTAGTTTTGAAGTGCTTCTGTTACATTTTGACATTTATATTAACGTCCTATGTGGTTATTTAGCTGTATACTGGCAATTAATTACTCACTATTGTATTCAGAGACTCTGCCTGCTATTAACCCTTCATTTGCCACCTCATTACTCATTCACTATTGCACTCTGAGATTTTGCCTGCTATTAACCCTTCATTTGCCAGCTCATTACTCATTAACTATTGCACAGAAACACTGTCTGCTATTAACCCCTTATTTGCCAGCTGCTTTTACACTCAGTATTCCACTGATAGACTCTGTCTGCTATTAACCCCTCATTTGCCAGCTGATTACTGACTGCGTATTGCACTGAGAGACTCTGCCTGTTATTAACCCCTTATATGCCAGCTCTTTTTTCACTGAGTATTGCACTGAGAGACTCTGCCTGTTAATAACCCCTCAATTGCCAGCTGATTACTCACTGGCAATTGCACTCAGATACTCTGCCTGTTATTAACCCCTCATTTGCCACCAACACAGCTATAGCTGTTTATAATAAACAACATGAGCTCTGAAAATACGTGTACTTATGACACTGGGCGAACACCTGCCAATGCCGCACGTAAGATTAGGAGAGATACCAAGTATACTAATGACACTGAACGAAAAGCTGCCAAAGCCGCATCTATGCGTCAACAGCGTGCTAATGAGACTCAAGAAGAGAGACGCCAGCGCCTGGACAAAAACAGCGAGAATAGGAAAAAACGCATTACTAATGAGTCTGCTGAGCAAAAAGCACTTCGCTTAAGTAATCAGGCTGCTGCTGCTCGCCGTCAACGTTCCAAAAATATTCATGCCATCTCTCCAGTCTTTGATTCTAAGCACAATATACCTTCTATGTCTACTGCCATACAATGTCCTGACCCTGAGCCTACTGTATTTCTGTCTAATTCTGAACATAAGCGCAAACAGTCTGCTACCCACTATTTTGAACACAAACGTCGTCGCCTCAACACCGTGGAGTCTGCTGTCACAAAATCCTTCACACATGAGTCTTCTATGCCAATAATTAATCCAGGAATAAATGCTGCTGCTGCATGCCGTCAAGAGCGCAACAATACTCCTTTGACCTCTGCACTCATAGCCTCTGATACACCTTCCACCTCTTCCGTCATTCCATCTGTGGACAGTGACGATCCTCTACCAGGTCCACGCTTTATATATCTTGGCTTCCAGCGCCACTCTAATCGTCCATTACCACAATCTTTAGCTAGACTTCCTAAAGGTTTCACTGATGATGACAGTTCCGTTGTACAACACTCCTGTGGTCCTATGAACTCTGTTTGTGAAGATTGTCAAGCATTGCATTTTAATGCTGAGATACCATCAGATAAAAAGTTCACTCTATGTTGTCACAAGGGTAAGGTCCATGTACCTATACCCCAATATCCCTACCTCTTCACACGTTTGCTCACAGGACAAAGTGAGTTCAGTAAAAATCTGATGGAAAACATCCGTAGCATCAACAGTTCCTTTGCGTTTGCCTCCATGGGTGCCAATATTTCTCCACCTCCTGGATATGGCCCATATTGCTTCCGGATACATGGGCAAATATATCATCGTACTGGAACCTTACATCCATCTCATGAAGAAGTTCCAGTGTATGCCCAGCTTTACATCTTAGATACCCAGACTGCTAATCAACAACGTTTGCAATGTCAACACAATCAAAATTGTCATCCTACTTTGATGAGTATGATTGCTCTTCAATTAGATAACATCAATCCATTTGTAGCGGCGTACAAAATGTTAAGGGATGTAGAACAGGAGGAACATCTTAAAGCTCTTGCAAATGGTACTGTGATGCCTAATATCATCATGGCCCTAAAACAGACACACAGCACACAAGACCTTCGACGCTACAATAACCCTACTGTCAATGAGGTTGCCGTTGTTTTTGAAAATTACAATGGCGAGCCACCATTCAATCGTGATATATTAATTCACCTAAAACCTGATCCAAACAGCCCTTTGGCATCAAAAACCAAACCTATCAGCATTCTACACAGTAACTTAGAGGCCCTCCTGTATCCATTGTTTTTTCCGTACGGAGAACAAGGTTGGCATGATGACATGCAACAACAACCTCCAAGTAGACGCAGAATAACACAACTGCAATATTATTGCTACATGCTATCTGTAAAGGGCCCTTTACACGCCGCGACGGCAGGCTGGATACATCCCGCTACAGGCTACAAATGTAGCTTGTAGCGCCAATGTAGCCCGTCGTAGCGGCGTTTGAAGACGTGACGCTACAGCCGGCAACAGATACATCTGCTTCCTAGCTCTGCTCGAAAACTGATGGCTACATCGCCGATGGTAGCGAGCTGTATCGGCGTGTAAAGAGGCAATGGAAGGGAACTCGGGACAGGCTGCGATGTAGCTGCAATGTAGCTAAGGCGTGACCCTGGCTCCGTGTTACCGCGCCCCATGTGCGATCATTGGTGGAAGCCGCTGCATGACGATTGGTAGTCGCTGCACAGGGCGGCATATTTAAGGAGCTGAAGAGTCACACTACACAATCGCTCGAGCGTGCTGTATTACTCAGCCTCCTGCGTTGCCTGCCCAATCAGGATGTTATTGCTTCGTCCTATCAGCGTACGGACGGCTCGTAATCCACAATTGTGGCACGCCTATGTGCTGGCCCTGCTGCACCAGGTCCGCCCATAGTAGCTGGTTATAGCGGTGTGTAAATGAGCTACAGCTGGCTACTTGAGACACCCGGCGATGTAGCTAGCTATAGATGTAGCGTGGCGTAGCGCACCTTGTGGCGGCGTGTAAAGAGGGTGCGTTGACCGTTTGTAGCCGTTTGAGCGTGCTCGTGCACGTGAAGTAGCGGGATGTATCCAGCCTGCCGTCGCGGCGTGTAAAGGTACCCTAAGAGATTACTTTAATCCGGTACTGAATGGTGGCAAACTCACCCAACAGTACATTGTTGACGCGTATGTGAAAATTGAGGCCAATCGCCTACATTTTATCCGCAAACATCAAAAGGATTTGAAAGTAGAGGACTACTGTCTATTGCAAGAGCATTTATTACAAAACTCCATCCAAAAAGGCATCCCCATTGGCAAGACCGTAATTTTACCTTCCTCCTTTGAGGGTAGTCCGAGGAACATGCAACAACGGTATCAGGATGATATGGCTATTGTCACCAAGTACGGTCGCCCTGATTTGTTCATCACTATGACCTGCATTCCTAAATGGAGCGAGATTACAACTAATTTGCAGCCATGGCAGCGTGTGGAAGACAGACCTGATTTAGTAGCACGTGTGTTCAAAATCAAGTTAGAAGCTCTATTACAAGACATTAGAAAAGGATTGTTTGGAAAAGTTTGTGCTATGGTGCATGTAATAGAATTTCAAAAACGTGGTCTACTACAAGCACACATTTTGATCATTTTGGATACCAACTCTAAAGGGTATGTCACACGCGTCAATATCGCTGTCAATGTCGCTCGTACGTCACGGATTTTCAGTCGCTCGATCGACATAAAAGTGACGCAGGAGCGACATTGAAGCATGTGACCAAGCGATGCAACCAGCGATATGTCGCTGATCGCCGATCGCAGGTTTCACTGCCAGATGTAAAACCTGTCGCTCATCGCTCAGTACACCTTGTGCATCGCTGCGTGTGACACTAAACTCAGCGACGTATTTTGACAACGTACAAGCGACTAAATAAAATCGCTCGCAAGATGGCAACATCACCGCATCGCTGGGTCATATTGACGCATGTAAACATCTTACCTGCGATAATTTCACATCGCTCAGGCGATTAATAATATGTGACGCATGAGCGATATCGCGGGCGACATTGACACGTGTGACAGGCCCTTAAATTAAGAACTAAGGAGGATGTTGATAACATTGTCTGGGCCGAAATTCCTGATGCTAACTCCTACCCTCTACTTCAGGGGTCTCAAACTCGCGGCCCACGGGCCGCATGCGGCCCCTGGGGCTTCCCTGTGCTGCCCCCAGCACTTTGGACTAAGAACCATGCTGGCGGCGGTCCAGTGCATGGTGCCGCCGCGGGCTCCGCTATAACATTACTTGCGGCCGCTTCACTGTCTCTGCCGCTCGCTCTGCCGCTCTGTAAGCTCAATACAAGCCCTCAGCCAATGAGAGGCCGCTGACGTCACCTGCGGGCCTCTCATTGGCTGACGGTGGCTTGCATTGAACTGGCAGAGCGAGCGGCAGAGTGAAGCGGCCGGAAGTAATATTATAGCGGCCCCATGCACTGGACCGCCGCCAACATGGTTCTTAGTCCAAAGTGCTGGGAGCCGCACAGGGAAGCCCCAGGGTCCCCATGCACTGGAACGCTGCCAGCATGGTTAGTAATAAAAGTGTTGGTAATAAAGTGTGTGCTAATGTGAGTGCCTGTGTCTGTGAGTGTGAGTGCCTGTGTCTGTGAGTGTGAGTGCCTGTGTCTGTGAGTGTGAGTGCCTGTGTCTGTGAGTGTGAGTGTCTGTGAGTGTGAGTGTCTGTGTGAGTGCCTGTGTCTGTGAGTGCCTGTGTCTGTGAGTGTGAGTGTGAGTATCTGTGAGTGTCTGTGAGTGTGAGTGCCTGTGTCTGTGAGTGTGAGTGCCTGTGTCTGTGAGTGCCTGTGTCTGTGAGTGTGAGTGCCTGTGTCTGTGAGTGTGAGTGTCTGTGTGAGTGCCTGTGTCTGTGTGAGTGCCTGTGTCTGTGAGTGTGAGTGCCTGTGTCTGTGAGTGTGAGTGCCTGTGTTCTGTGAGTGTGAGTGCCTGTGTGAGTGCCTGTGTCTTTTGAGTGCCTGTGTCTGTGAGTGTGAGTGCCTGTGTCTGTGAGTGCCTGTGTCTGTGAGTGTGAGTGCCGGTGTCTGTGCGTGTGAGTGCCTGTGAGTGTGAGTGTCTGTGAGTGTGAGTGTCTGTGAGTGTGAGTGTCTGTGAGTGTGAGTGCCTGTGTCTGTGAGTGTGAGTGCCTGTGTCTGTGAGTGTGAGTGCCTGTGTCTGTGAGTGCCTGTGTCTGTGAGTGTGAGTGCCTGTGTCTGTGAGTGTGAGTGCCTGTGTCTGAGTGTGAGTGCCTGTGTCTGTGAGTGCCTGTGTCTGTGAGTGTGAGTGCCTGTGTCTGTGCATGTGAGTGCCGGTGTCTGTGCGTGTGAGTGCCTGTGTCTGTGCGTGTGAGTGTCTGTGCGTGCGAGTGCCTGTGCGTGCGAGTGCCTGTGAGCGCGAGTGCCTGTGAGCACCTGTGTGCGTGAGCGCCTGTGAGCGCGAGTGCCTGTGAGCGCGAGTGCCTGTGAGTGCGAGTGCCTGTGAGCACCTGTGTGCGTGAGTGCCTGTGAGCGCGAGTGCCTGTGAGCGCGAGTGCCTGTGAGCGCCTGTGTGCGTGAGTGCCTGTGAGCGCGAGTGCCTGTGAGCGCGAGTGCCTGTGAGCACCTGTGTGCGTGAGTGCCTGTGTGCGTGAGTGCCTGTCTTGAGAGTGCCTGTGGGTACCTGTGCGTGTGAGTGCCTGTGCGTGTGAGTGCCTGTGCGTGTGAGTGCCTGTGGGTGTCAGAGTGCCTGTGGGTGTCAGAGTGCCTGTGGATGTCAGAGTGCCTGTGGATGTCAGAGTGCCTGAGGGTGTCAGAGTGCCTGTGGGTGTCAGAGTGCCTGAGGGTGTCAGAGTGCCTGAGGGTGTCAGAGTGCCTGTGGGTGTCAGAGTGCCTGTTGGTGCCTGTGAGTGCGCGAGGGTATAAGAGTGCGCGATTTTGTACAGAAGTGTGTGATTATAACAAAAGTCCTTGGCGGTCCACTGTCTTCATCAGGTGGATTTACCTGATGAAGACGGCGGACCGCCGTAGAAACACGTTGTGGTTTATTAAAGGTAATTAAACGTGTGCCTCCTGTGCTCTAGCGCTTCTGTTATAATCTCACACTTCTGTACAAATATCATATCCTTATCCTAGGGTTGCAGCAGGAGCAGCTTTGAACCAGAGTCAACGCTAACAGAATCCAAAGGACCTGCGGTGACGTAACCGAGAACGTCACAGGGGCAGGTGATCGGCTGCTCGAGTCACCTGACTGGAAGAAGGAGCTGCTCGTGGAGGAAACCCCGAATGCTGGAGTCCGGAGCCTTCCACTGCGATACGCCGAGGTTGTGCAGGGTTGCAGAACCTCCAAAGGTGAGATGCGAACCCCCCATATCTGTTATTGACGCCCCCACTAGACCACCAGGTACCGCTCATGGGTTGTGCTTCCCCCCCTTTTGTTCCACATGAGTGAGTGTGAGTGAGTTAATGTGTGTGTGTGTGAGTTAATGTGTGAGTGGGTGTGATTGTGAGTGAATATGTGTGAGTGTGTAAAAAGAAGGCAGACCAGATTGGGGATATCACTAAAATAGGGTCCAGCATGGGGGACATTACTACACTATGGGGGCCAGGATGGGGACATCACTACAAAAGGGACCAGCATGGGGGACATTACTACAGAAGGGGATCAGGTTGGGGATATTAGTACAAGAGGGGAACCAGGATGGGGACCAGTATGGGACCATTACAACAAGAAAGGGACCAAGATGGGGACATTACTACAAGAAGGGGATCAGGATTTGGACATTACTACATTGACCAAAAAATCTGGTATTACTAAAAATGTCACTTAGGGTACTGTCACACCAGCTGACATCGCCCCGCGTAAAGTGGCGATTTTGCGCCGAAAAATTGGCTTCGAGTGGTCGCCTGGTTTCACATTACTGCTGTGAAACCAGGCAACCACTCTCAGGCGATGTGTAAGCATCGCCCCGTGTAACATCGTGAATGGCGATGTTACAGGCGATGGGAGCCACAGGCTCCCAGGTTACAGGATCCCTACTGGGATTTCTAGACACCCCAACAGCGACGTTGCCTGAAACATCGCCAAAGCATCGCCGAAGGTATCGCCGCGTCTAAACACACGACGCTGGCGGGATGCCAAAAATGTGCGCGCTCCCGTGTGTCACCTGCGATATCTCCGGCGATGTCACCTGGTGTGACGGTACCCTTAGTCCTACAAGCAATGCGGCCCCCGATAAAAAAAATTTTCTATGTGCGGTCCACCAACCCAGCCGAGTTTGAGACCCCTGCTCTACTTCATGGCATTGTTTTGCAACATATGATTCATGGGCCCTGTGGAGAACACAACCCCAATTCGCCCTGTATGGATCTCGGCAAATGTACAAAAGGTTTCCCTAAAGATTTTCAAACCTCTACCATTATAGCTAAAGATGCCTATCCCATTTATCGTAGAAGCTCTGGCCCTTCTATTCAACACCACTCTAAAACAATTGACAATTCTTGGGTAGTTCCATACAATCCGTTCCTACTGTTGAAATACAGGTGCCATATCAATGTGGAAGCTTGTGGTTCAATACAAAGTGTCAAATATTTGTTTAAATATGTCTACAAAGGCCATGATAAAGCAAACCTTGACATTTCCCAAACTCACATTGACCATGATGAAACACATCAATTTATGGATTCCAGATATGTCAGTGCACCAGAGGCAGCTTGGCGCATTTTTGCTTATCCTATGCATAAGCAATCGCATAGCATCATTCGCCTTGCCGTACATCTGCCTCATTCTCAGTCACTCTATTTTCATGAGGATGACTCCATTGCTAACATCCAACAAAAACTTCATCGGAATTCTACTCTTATGGCCTACTTTGAGCTTAATATGAAAGACCAACATGCTCATAACTTTTTATACCGCCAAATTCCAGAGTACTATGTTTGGCAGGAAGGCTCTTGGGAACTTAGAAAGCGAGGAGGTGCCTCTGTTATTGGAAGGATGTACACTGACAGAGATCAGACAGAGTGTCAAAGATCAAGAACGCTACTACTTCCGATTGTTGCTTTTACACGTCAAAGGTGCAACAAGTTTTGACAGTATTAAAACGGTCAACGGAGTAACGTATCAAACCTTCAAAGAGGCAGCATTAGCCCTTGGCTTACTATTTGATGATAGTCTATGGAAAAATATGCTACAAGATGCCTGTATTCTTAACATGCCAGCACAGCTTCGGGACATGTTTGCCTATATCTGCATTTTTGGCCCTCCAGCTAATCCTCTGCAGTTATGGGATGAATTCAAGGAACACTTTGTACAGGACTATTGCCATGCATACCACTCCAATATTGAGGCCTGTATAAATTGTGAAGGCTATGCTATGACTGATGTTCAAGATGTTCTAAAAAGTCATGGCAAAAGTTATATGGATTTTCATTTACCACGACCTGTAAATAAACCACATCTTCTCCCACTGTATGATAAGGATGTTGAGCTACAAATAGCTGCGGACATGAAAGCTACTCTAAATGACGAACAACTCTTGGCCTATAATGCTATCAGTCAAGCTTTACAAGACTCTACTTATAGCACAAAGTGCTTTTTCATTGACGGTCCTGGTGGGAGTGGTAAGACCTACTTATATCATCTACTGCTACATCAGCTAAGGGGAGAAGGACACATTGTCTCAGCAGCTGCTACAACAGGAATCGCAGCTAACTTACTCGAAGGAGGACGCACAATCCATTCTCTTTATGGCATTCCAATTCCTGTCAATGAAACTTCGGTTTCAAGGATTAAAACTGATACAGACCCAGCCAAACAGTTGAAGAATACTAAACTATGTATCATTGATGAGTGCACAATGCTCTCTAAATATGCATCGCGATAGACTTTTACGGGATGTCATGACAACACATGTCTCCAAGAAACAGCAAACACCGTTTGGAAGTAAAGTTATTGTTCTGGGAGGAGACTTTAGACAATGCCTTCCTGTCATCGCTCACGGAACCAGAACTGATATTGTAGAGAGCTGCATTAAGTATTCCAAACACTGGCAACATTTCGTTAGACTACCACTTATTAACAACATGCGCTCCATTGACCAACAATACAGTACTTGGTTGCTTCAACTGGGAAATGGTGAACTTTCCAATGATTTCAACCTTGGAGATGATGTCATCGAAATACCTTCAGACATGCTTTCCACTGGCTGCTTAATACGTGATATCTTTGGAGACAACATTTCTATTGATATTAACAACAATCAGAGCATCAACATTGCTGCATCACATGCAATTCTATGCCCTAAAAATGAGGATCTGGATAATGTTAACTCCAATATCATGGATCGTCTGAATGGTGACTACACAGAATATATCAGTCATGATTCCATAGATGCTGATGAATGTGATGACCCTGACCAATATCCAGTAGAATTCTTACATTCGCTTACACCAACTGGAATGCCTTCACATCGGCTAAAACTGAAAAGTGGTACTATTATCATGCTGTTACGCAACCTCAACACCAAAAAAGGTCTGTGCAACGGTACTCGCTTGATTGTTACTGCTTTGCTTCCTAACATCATAGAAGCCAAAGTAATTACTGGGTCAGCTGCTGGAAATGTTGTTTTTATTCCAACTATTGACTTATGTCCATCTGACACAGGATTACCTTTTAAATTGAGACGTCGCCAGTTTCCTGTGAAGCCAGCATTTGCCATGACCATTATCAAATCGCAAGGCCAAACACTTCATCGAGTTGGTATTTTTCTACCTGAACCAGCATTTGGCCATGGTCAACTCTACGTGGCTTTTTCTAGAGTGAGGCAACGCTGTAATGTGAAAGTTCAAGTCGTTGATACACCAGTTCAAGGGAAAATAGTGGAAAATTGTGACAAAGTTTTCACTAAAAATATAGTCTATAAAAATATTTTATTTTAAATTCTTTAGATACATATTAGATTTAGATACATAGTTACTTTCTAATTAAACACAAATATTACAATAAATTAGTTTAGCCATAGATGTATAGGAATAAAAAAAAATACAAAAAAATTTGTTTAGCCATAGATGTATAGGAATAGAGAAAAACAAAAATAACAAAAAAATTAGTTTAGTTATAGATAAAGACATTATAATTAGTTATTAGATATAAAATAGTTATTTAAGATATATAGTCATTAGTTTTTTAGCTTAGAAACTTTATTTTTATATTTCATAGTATCTACTATATAATTGCCGTAGGCATTTTCGTGTCGGCCCCCGAAAACGCGTGGCTATGTCACGCTGTGACGTCACCACGCGCGAGCAATGGCCGCGAAGCGGCCATTGCGAGTCGCTGGCCGAAAATAGAACCAGAGGCTCGGCTACAAAACTTAGCGATGTACCGCTGAGGTAGCGCGAGCAATGGCCGCAAGGCCATTGCGAGTCGCTACCTCAGCCACCGCACCTGCCGCAAGTCTCTCTATACTTTCAATGGGGATCCATTGAGAGTCGCTGTGTAGCGCGAGCAATGGCCGCGAGGCCATTGCGAGTCGCTACCTCAGCCGCGGCGCGCTTCCGGTAATCCCCATACAAAGTATAGGGGGACTTGCGGCAGGTGCGGCAGCGAGTCGCTGGCTGAGTGCGAGCACTTGCGGCGTGGTTGCGGTAATCCCCATAACGATTACCGCAACCGCGCCGCATTGCGAGTCGCTGGCTGAGTGCGAGCACTTGCGGCGCGGTTGCGGTAATCCCCATAAGGATTACCGCAACCGCGCCGCATTGCGAGTCGCTGGCTGAGTGCGAGCACTTGCGGCGCGGTAGCGGTAATCCCCATAAGGATTACCGCAACCGCGCCGCAAGTGCAAGTTGCGGCGCGGTTGCGGTAATCCCCATAGAAAGTATAGGGGGACTTGCGGCAGGTGCGGCAAAACCGCACTTGCCGCACCTGCCGCAAGTCCCCCTATACTTTGTATGGGGATTACCGCTACCGCCCCGCAGATGCGGTTTTTAAATAAAATAAAATAATTTGAATACAAATAAATTCACTTAAAATAACAAATAATAAATAAATTTAATAATAATAAAAATAGTAAAAAAACAAAACAAAATAAATAATAAAATAAAAAATAGCTATCTACTATAATCAAATTAATGCACGTTCTAGAATCCCGATGCATTTGCATCGGGCTCACAGCTAGTATGTATATAAACACACATTTTGTAGTAGATTGTAGATGTGTATCATCTAAATGCTTGCATTTAGTGATAAGAACCTGAAGCTTCAGCAGTATAGCTGCTGAAAGATTTCATTTTCTTTTTACACAGGGTGAGGTTTTTGTAAACAGCTAAGAGACGGGTGGGACGGCTGTTCACACACATCTCTATCTCGAAGTGTGTTCTGTACATATAAGTACATACATACATATAGGTACATATTTAGACACATAGGGAAAGAATAGACATTTTGATTTTAAATCTCAATTCTTCTGCTATTTGTGGAATTTATAGTGGAAACAAGGCAATTTTGCCACTTGCTGACTAATGGTGACCTACAGCACTCTTGCTGTAAGTTGCATGAAATGTATATGGAATTTGTGGTTTACTTGCGGCACATGTGGTTTTGACAGTTTCAACCGCCAAAATCGCAGTTACCTCTGATTTTTAGTGGTTGCATTTAGTGAACCTGTCGAAGCTGTGCTTGCCGTATTTACTACAAGCTAACTGCAAGTTCCATATACATTACATGTTACTTGCTGAAAGTGAGCTGTAGGTAGGCCCTTTGGTGCCAAGTGCAGAAATTGTATTTTGTTATTCCACACCTTCTGCAAATAGCCAAAAAATATCTGATTTAAAAGGAGTCTAACTATTAATAATTAGGGATAGAGTAGAGTAGGTCCCATCAGCTGTAAGGCTACCTTCCCGTGGTTGGTGGGGAAACATGTACTGGCTAAATCATAGATTATTAACATTCATATATAAATTGAATATACGTAATCTGTACAAAACATCGGTGCCAGTATCTGAACGAAAAGCCTTGCCTTAGAATCATGACATGTACTACACTGACATATACCATACAAACATTGGTAGTTGATAGATAGATAGATATCATGTTTTATGTGCATTATTGTCAAATTTGAATGAATAATGTATATATGCATGCTAGACTCCCGATTCTTTAGAATCGGGCCGCCATCTAGTTATGTATAATTTCACATGGTCATGTTTTTATTACAACAGATAGGACAGTTTTGATAAGGTTTACCGTGAACACGTGAATCCGTTTTTTTTAATATTTTTTTTTGCAAACAAAATATCAACTAAATACACTGTTTTATTATGTATTTTAACTGCACTTCCACTTAACTTTGTTCTTTTATTGCAGAGTATTTAAGACGTTTGGTTGAGTTCGTTTTTTTTTCTCATTACTGTAATTGTTTTCACAGATTTCAATTTCAATTTATGCATTTTGCCAAGTCAGCCATTTTGTTTTTCCTGAAAAGCGTAGGCCACATATGCGGTATGGCTGGTTTCACACAGAAGTTTTTCCCCTGATCATCTTCCATTTGCTTTGTGAGCCCAAACCTGGATTTTCAATAGAACCCACAGCAGGTGGAAAACATTTAAATAAAGTTTCTCTTGGAAAGTTCCTGTCCAGGTTTTTGCACACCAAAGGGATGTAATCAGAGAAGGGAGTAAACTGCAGTGTGAATCCAGCCGTACATAAGTGTACTTGCTAGCCTGAATTACACAAATTGCATTCAATATTAACATACTGTACATTAATCCTCCTTACCCTCTTGCATACATGCATGGTCGCAGGAACTCAAGCATCTCTGAGAATTTGTAAGGTGATTTTTGGTCCTTAGTCCCTTGCGAAAATCCTCCTCTGCTCTCAGATGCTTCCTGAAGCAGTCGCGGATGTTGCGCCATTCACACATCCCAATGTCACCTGCATGTGTAAAAGAAAATTTTCAGTAACATACCCTAAACTATTGTGACAGTCACACATTATGGCTGAGACACATCATTACTCAAGGTTTGTTTGGTTTGTAGAAGAAATTTGCGATTAGAGAAGCACAACAATGGAGGAATAACACAAGTTAGTATATTTTTGACAAATGCATGTATAAAGGAGGATCCCAAAATGAAAGGCAAAACATGTGTGTCACACCCAGAGTGAAGTGCCACAATAAGATCACTAAAGGGTTAACTCCCCTCACACTCAGGACACAACACTGCAGTAGCACCTCCAGGGCATAAGGGTTACACAAAGCTGCTTCCCTTTATATATTGTGGTCTGAGTGGACAATAAACAGCCAGTGACAGTTAGTCCGTTTGCACATTTGAGAGGAGCAGACCATAGCTTCTGTGAGGTTCAATGAACACGTCCAGGCCCAAAAAGCCAGAGGTCTGAGGAAGGAGACATAGAGGAAGAACATTTTTGGGGAAACAGAGTAGTGACCCACTCACTCCAGAGGAGCGCAAGTATGGACTCCCGGATCCGTGGCTGCGCAGGTTTAATACTGGAAAGCAAACCTGAGGAGTGAGGACTGAATGATCTTGATCTGGCCCAAGACACAGCAACACAGGAGAGTTCAGAAATACACCCGTAGAGGTTATACAGAAAGGACTCGAGTAGCCTGTCCGAACAGGACCCGGGAGGAAACATTTATCCGGAAACTAGTTTGCAGAGCCGCATTAATACAAAAGGCGCAGAAAAGGAGGGCAAATGACCCGGCAGGGTAGGAGAGCCCCGTATCCCGGTGCAGACTCCGTAGACAGTACTCTGTTAACTTTGAACAGTACAACGCGTGGAATCCTGCCTGTGCCTCAGTCTCTCTCTTTGACAGCAACATGTTATCCAGCACCATGACTGTTTAAAGCTGTGGTAAACTTTTGCCTGCCAAGTAACTTACTGTGCACCTGAAAATCACATCACAAATAGCACCATCTACCACTACTGCCTAGGGAACAACAGCCCTACCCGGAGAGGGCTCCCAGTCATCATCCCCATCAGCCATACAGGCAGCAGTGTCCCTTAATGGCCATATAAGTCCGGGTGGGGTCACAAACTTTAATCATATCCTTTGTTACTAACCCCATTTCAGTGAGTCAGCCTGTGACCAGGGCCCAGTTTGCGACCGACATGACATCCCTAATGAAGCAAGCGACCCCACAGCCTGGTGCAGAGTACCTCGTTTCCTGTGTTGACTCCCATGCCATGTGACATTATGAGCCATCAGTCACACAATTAGGAGGGAAATACCTGTGAACACAAGTAACAATAAATGCACACAAAGAAGATCAAATTACTTACGGTGACGAGCTTGGCCAGACCGATTAAGACTTCTCCATCCTCGGACCACCCCAGCACACACTTCATCCCACAGTTGAATGCTCTGCACCATATTACTATGCTGGTGGGTGAGAAGATCCCACAAAGGAGCCCGTGCTTCCACTAGCTGGATGAGGAGTTGCTTATCCAGCACATCTTCTTTAACGGCCTGGCGAGACCTTTTGGAAGCCTCGTGGAGAAACCCCAAAAAAAGTAACTAAATTACAACGTTAAAACATCTGTGCATCATACATTTACCTAATGTGTGTTTTGGACAACCAGTTAGTATAGATGTAACTTTCAATGATGAGACCAGGACTGCATTACAGAAAATTTAGAGATGTGGGTCAGGTCCCACTCCAACAGGAAGATTGTGCAATGATTAGGAAGGCTGGCACATTTGGCAACAAAGTGTTGCTTGTCCATTGTGATTGAACATCATATCATTGGGTTGGGTCCGGAGTTGAGTTTTTACCCACACTTCGATGGTTGCTGGCAAACGGCTGGTCATAAAAAATCAGCCATATTGGGGCTGGTAGTAAACTCTGCATCGCTATGCTTTCACAAAAAATCAACTAACATAAACTACATACATAGTCTACAATACCGGTTGCTATGGAAATGTGTGGGCCATCATCTACTGACAATTGCCCTGATGATGGGCACACATTTCCTTCTGAAACTGAACATGTGCAGTACCCTGGCTGTGGGAAGAACACATTATATTAACATTACTTACACGGGTCCCAACACCTCTGGCTTTGGCGCGACAACTATGGGATTGACCCCCAGACTCTTCTCCAGATGACTCTGACCCCTGCAGAAAAAAGAAGCAGTGTCAGAACCGAAGAACATACAGTATATGCCTTAAGGCAAAAATGTTTGAAGGCTGGATGTGTACGCACATGATCCTCTCCACCAACCAGCACATCCTCACCCTCCGGCTCCCATTCCGATCCTGAGTCATGCTTTAACTGATAAAAAAAATAACAAATTAAATACTGTAAATCAACAACAGAACATTCGCACAAGCCAAAAAAAAAAAGTCATAACCACCCACCTCCACGTACCCTAAAAGCCGACAAGACATTGCAGCACACGTAAATACGAAAAACAGTCTGTGGAAATAAAAATCAAGTTTGAGAAAAAAATAAATAAATAAAATATAACAAACATATCAGCCCTACACTACATTTTCCAACATCCATTGAAAGGCAAACACCCAAACACATTACAGGTGCTGGTGTGGTGCCACGTGAAGCAGGCGTCACAGAGAGGTACTGCACCTGTACAAGAGGTGCATATGCTACAGCTGCAGGTGGACCCTAGGATGGTGGGTGGTACCCATCTCAAGCAATCCAACATTACCATACAGGGTGGGAGGTTAGCTGGGAGGGAATAAATTCACCTCTAGAGTTCTTTGCCTCTAAGTCTTAGGTGTTATGTCTTTGCATCTAGGTCTTGTGCCTTTTTGTTATTTGCTACTAGGTCTCTCGGCTGAGGGACCATGAGGAGAGATGGAAGAAGAATACAGTGTTTAGGGAGAAAGGAGCTTTCCAGGAGAGCAGATGGTCTTTGAAAGAGGGGCCATTGATAGGTTCTCCCAGACAGCTTACCGGGCAACAGAGACAGCACACTGCTGGAGCTACAAGCATGCCAGAGAATCTGGATTCTTGTGGAGTCTAATAGTCTCCTGGGCACCACAGCAGTCCACAAGAAGGTTAACAGGTACCGCCAATGGAACGAGCTGCCAGCCAGTAGAGGGTTACACAACCACGGCAAAGGTGAGAGAGGACAGGATGCTAGGCTGGATTCAAAGTCACCAGGCTTCACACCAAACTGTAAAGCAGGGAAGAACACACACGGGTTAGCTAAAGAAGGTACACCAAGGCTTCCACCATACCACCTGGCATGCACTTGCAGACATCCGTTAAGCTTCCTGTTCTTGTAACATCTAAAGTGCTGAACTTGGAACTTTTTATGATGCCGATGCAAGTTAACAGTAATGGTACCTTTTCATGCCGCTACAGAAGGTTGGAAACAACCGGGTGTCTCACTTGCACGAGCACGTTCCAACAGTTGCAAACGGTACCCGATACCGCCTTTACATGCCGCTACAAAGTGCTCTACAGAAGGTGTAATCTATCTCTAGATGCACCGCCAGGTGCCACAAGCTACCTTTTGTAGAGCACCGTCCCTCATTTACACGCCGCTACAGAGGGTAATATGAGAGGACCTGGGGCAGCAGGGACAACACACAGGCGTGCCAGAATTGTGGTTTATGAGACGCTCGTACGGTGATTGGACAATGCAATAGCATCATGATTGGCCAGCCAGCGCAGGAAGGCTGGCTAATACATGATGCTATTGCAATCGTGTAGTGTAACTGGTCAGCTCCTTAATTATGCCGCCCTATGCAGCGACAACCAATCGTAAAGCAGGAGCTTCCACCAATGATCGCAGAAGGGGGGCGGTTTCCCGGAGGCTGTGTCACGCCCCAGGGAGTTAACTAGCTGTCGGATAAACCTTCCTGTTCCTCATTTAGACGCCGCTACCATCGGGTTGAAACCAACCTGTTTTAGAGCACTGCTCTGAAACAGATGTCGACAGTGACGGGTGGCAACAACCGAGTTTACACGCCGCTACCTCGGGTTGTTTTGACGGTGCAAGATACATTTGTCTCTGACACCTGGTTGTTTCTAACCTTCTGTAGCGGCGTGTAAAGGTACCATAAAGTTCCTGGAGGAAAAGTGACTTTGCCTCTGCCTGTATTTCCTTTCATGAACTTGTTCCCCATACAGGAACGCTGCCCCGGAGTTCCAGCCCTACCTGTAGAGGATTTTGCCAACTAGTCGCGATACCACCTACCTGCGTTGAACTGTGGCGGCGCTGGTGACACCTCACCAGAAACTACAGGTGGCGTCACGACAACTTATAAATTTAATCCCATGTAAATATACCCTTTTCCACTGAAGTCACCCAAGACATGGGATCAGGCGCAGACACCACTCCCCGTGACACAGGAGCGTTAACCCCTTGTAGCCTGATACTCGAGTACCACAAAGCCTAGGGCTTGACACTGGTGAACAATCCCTGTAGTGAAACTAAACACACATGAACACACATGCTGTGGAACAAGCCTTGGGCATTTAAACAACACATCTGCACACACAAACAAGAGTATATCCTGGCTCGCCAACACATGACTACACACCCAGCACATGCCCATGAGGGTAGCCTGGCCTTCCAGTGCATGCAGCTATTGAATGATGTACAGGAGCATGGATGCATACTTCGACGCCTGAGCCTGCTGCAAGCACAGCATGCACATGGCCATGCATGGTCATGTGCATGAATGTGTGTGCTGCAACAGCATGCACATGGCCAATTGGGCATGCATGGTCACGTGCACGACGTATGTGCATGCTGTAAGCACGGCATGCACATGTCCATGCATGTTCACGTGCACGCATGTGCATGCTGAAAGCACATCATGCACATAGCCATGCAGACTCTATGTTTAAAATGGACAGATGATGCAATATGCGTATGACAGGACAGTTACGAATTTGCACTCACCTTAATTAGCTGATGCACTAAAGATGAGCTAAATACAGTAAAATGGCTCCAGTCCTGATGTGACTCTCAGAGTTTTCCCAAAATCGCGTCGGGAGGGAGGGTGCGAAGTGCTCAGATTGTTCTGCAGCGCAGCCGCAGCCTGGAATTGCATTCCGGGAACCGGTCCGATTTTTACCTTAAAGCCGGTGCAATTCAGCGCCATACACCCTCATGTTAATGTTAGCCGGATTGCACCGGACCGGGTGAATCCGGTTTTGACAGTTTTTTAGAATCGGTCATTAAACCGGATTCTCCCGGATTGCCCCGGTCCGGAAAAATCTGGCGACCCCTAACATGGGATTCTATGGGACCGGATTGCACCGGACCGGGACAATCCGGGAGAATCCGGTTTTCATTTAAAGTTTATGTCTTTTTACCGCAGGCTTATAAACAATGAATATGGGTATTGCATGCTTTTCCTCTGCTGCCAGACCTCTTTATAGGGTCCAGCAACAGAGGAATTAATCGCAATACTCGCTTCAGCATTGAATTCAATGGGACTCGCTATACTCGTAACGAGTAACGAATATCGGGGCATACTCATTACGAGTCTAGAGAGTCCGAATATTTTAGTACTCGCTCATCCCTAAATAGGCCTTTTGTGGATCCCCAACCAGGAATGGAGCAACCACTTCAGCCCATTTGTCCACTGGTAAGCGCTCACATTCTGCAATACGTTCAAACACAGCCAGATATGCTTCCACATCATCGTCAGCAGTCATTTTAAGTAAAGTCGTTTGTACGGCTTTCAGCGCACTAGCCGTGCTTTGTGCACGGTCCTCCACATCACGAGGCTGCCTAACCAAGGCCTCCTTTATTGCCCTTAACTGTTCTTGCTGCATTTAGTGCTGCTTCTCCAGCACCTTCTGGAAATAAGTATTAGCTGGGGTCACACACACAGATATCTGGGCAGATATTGTTCACAGATCTCTGGTTGCAGTGAAGTCATGGACACATGGTTCCATTTTGTGGCTGTGTACAAATGGAGCAATCTGTCCATGATTTCACTGCAACCAGAAATCTGTGAACAATATCTGCCCAGATATCTGTGTGTGTGACCCCAGCCTAAAGGTACCTTTACACGCCGCGACGGCAGGCTGGATACATCCCGCTACTTCACGTACACGAGCACGCTCAAACGGTTACAAACGGTCAACGCACCCTCTTTACACGCCGCCACAAGGTGCGCTACGCCACGCTACATCTATAGCTAGCTACATCGCCGGGTGTCTCAAGTAGCCAGCTGTAGCTCATTTACACACCGCTATAACCAGCTACTATGGGCGGACCTGGTGCAGCAGGGCCAGCACATAGGCGTGCCACAATTGTGGATTACGAGCCGTCCGTACGCTGATAGGACGAAGCAATAACATCCTGATTGGGCAGGCAATGCAGGAGGCTGAGTAATACAGCATGCTCGAGCGATTGTGTAGTGTGACTGGTCAGCTCCTTAAATATGCCTCCCTATGCAGCGACTACCAATCGTCATGCAGCATCTTCCACCAATGATCGCACATGGGGCGCGGTAACACGGAGCCAGGGTCACGCCTTAGCTACATTGCAGCTACATCGCAGGCTGTCCCGAGTTCCCTTCCGTTGCCTCTTTACACGCCGATACAGCTCGCTACCATCGGCGTTGTAGCCATCAGTTTTCGAGCAGACCTAGGAAACAGATGTATCTGTTGCCGGCTGTAGCGTCACGTCTTCAGACGCCGCTACGACGGGCTACATTGGCGCTACAAGCTACATTTGTAGCCTGTAGCGGGATGTATCCAGCCTGCCGTCGCGGTGTGTAAAGGGCCCTTGAGGGCCCCTTTACACGCGGCTACATTTCTTGGGTGGCTACAGGTAACTTACTGGTTGCAGTGAAATCATGGAGAGATTATTCCATTTGTACACAGCAACAAGATAGAACCTTGTCTCCATGATTTCACTGCAACCAGTAAGTAACCTGTAGCCACCCTAGAAATGTAGCCGCGTGTAAAGGGGCCCTAAGGGGCCCTTTACACGCCGCTACTGGAGGATGGATACAACCCGCTACTTCACGTGCACGAGCACGCTCAAACGGTTACAAACGGTAAACGCACCTCCTTTACACGCCGCCACAAGGTGCGCTACGCTACGCAACATCTATAGCTAGATACATCGCCGGGTGTCTCAAGTAGCCATCTGTAGCTCATCTTAGCTCATTTACACACCGCTACAACCAGCTACTATGGGCGTACCTGGTGCAGCAGGGACAGCACATAGGCGTGCTACAATTGTGGATTACGAGACGTCCGTACGCTGATAGGACAAAGCAATAATACCATGATTGGGCAGGTATCGCAGGAGGCTGATTAATACTTGACGCTCGAGCAATTGTGTAGTGTGACTCGTCAGCTCCTTAAATATGCCTGCCCTGTGCGGCGACAACCAATCGCAACGCAGGAGCTTCCTCCAATGATCGCTGAAGGGGCGCGGAAACCCGGACCCTGTGTCACGCCCCAGCTACATAGCATGGTGTAGAAACAACCCTTCTGTTCCTTCTTTACACGCCGATACAGCTCGCTACAATCGGCTTTGTAGCCATCTGTTTTCGAGCAGTGCTCGGAAACAGATGTATCTGTTGCCGGCTGTCTCGTCCCGTCTTCACACGCCGCTACTACGGCCTATATTGACGCTACAAGCTACATTTGTAGCCTGTAGCGGGTTGTATCCATCCTCCAGTAGCGGCGTGTAAAGGTACCCTGAGGGTACCTTTACACGCCGCTACGGCAGGATGGATGCATCCCGCTACAGGCTACAAATGTAGCTTGTAGCGCCAATATAGCCCGTTGTAGCGGCGTCTGAAGACGTGATGATACAGCCGGTAACAGATACATCAGTTTACGACCTCTGCTCGAAAACAGAGAGCTACAAAGCCGATGGTAGCAAGATGCATCGGCGTGTAAAGACGTTACGGAAGGGAACTCTGGACACCCTGCGATGTAGCTGCAATGTAGCTAAGGCGTGACCCTGGCTCCGTGTTACCGCGCCCCATGTGCGATCATTGGTGGAAGCTGCTGCATGACGATTGGTAGTCGCTGCATAGGGAGGCATATTTAAGGAGCTGACGAGTCACACTACACAATCGCTCGAGCGTGCTGTATTACTCAGCCTCCTGCGTTGCCTGCCCAATCAGGATGTTATTGCTTTGTCCTATCAGCGTACGGACGGCTCGTAAACCACAATTGTGGCACGCCTATGTGCTGTCCCTGCTGCACCAGGTACGCCCATAGTAGCTGGTTATAGCGGTGTGTAAATGAGCTACAGATGGCTACTTGAGACACCCGGCGATGTATCTAGCTATAGATGTCACGTAGCGTAGCGCACCTTATGGCGGCGTGTAAAGGTGATGCGTTGAGCGTTTGTAACCGTTTGAGCGTGCTCGTGCATGTGAAGTAGCGGGATGCATCCATCCTGCCGTAGCGGCGTGTAAAGGTACCCTGAGGGTACATTTACACACGGCTACATTTCTAGGGTGGCTACAGGTAACTTACTGGTTGCAGTGAAATCATGGAGAGATTATTCTATTTGTACACAGCACCAAGAGAGAACCTTGTCTCCATGATTTCACTGCAACCAGTAAGTTACCTGTAGCCACCCTAGAAATGTAGCCGCGTGTAAAGGGGCCCTAAGGGGCCCTTTACACGCCGCTACTGGAGGATGGATACAACCAGCTACACGCTACAAATGTAGCTTGTAGCGGCAAAATACCCCGTAGTAGCGGCGTGTAAAGACGGTAGGAGACACCCGGCAACAGATACATCTGTTTCCGAGCACTGCCCGGAAACAGGTGGCTACACAGGCAATTGTAGCGAGCTGTATCGGCGTGTAAAGAAGCAACAGAAGGGATGTGTCGACACCAGGCAATGTACCTGGTATGTAGCTGGGGCGTGACACAGCCTCCGGGATACCGCCCCCCTTCAGCGATCATTGGTGGAAGCTCCTGCGTTACGATTGGTAGACGCTGCATAGGGCGGCATATTTAAGGAGCTGACCAGTCACACAACACAATTGCTTGAGCGTCATGTATTAAAAAGCCTCCTGCGATGCCTGGCCAATCATGGGTTTCTTGCTTTGTCCTATCAGCATACGGAAGTCTCGTAATCCACAATTGTGGCACGCCTATGTGCTGTCCCTGCTGCAGCAGGTCCGCCCATATTAGCTTGTTGTAGCGGTGTGTAAATGAGGTACGGTGAGCTACAGAAGGTGACTTATGGCACCCGGCGGTGTATCCAGAGATAGATGTAACGTAGCGTAGCGTAGCTTGTGGCGACGTGTGAAGATGGTGCGTTGACCGTTTGTAACCGTTTGTGCGTGCTCGTGCACATGAAGTAGCTGGTTGTATCCATCCTCCAGTAGCGGCGTGTAAAGGTACCCTAAGGGTACCTTTACACACGGCTACATTTGTAGCTTGTCACCAGGTAACTTACTGGTTGCAGCGAAATCATGGATACATGATTCCATTTGTACACAGCAACAAGATAGAACCATGTATCCATGATTTCACTGCAACCAGTAAGTTAACCTGGTGACAAGCTACAAATGTAGCCATGTGTAAAGGTACCCTAAGGGTACCTTTACACGCCGCTACTGGAGGGTGGATACAACCAGCTACTTCACGTGCACGAGCACGCACAAACGGTTACAAACGGTTAACGCACCATCTTTACACGCCGCCACAAGGTGCGCTACGCTACGTTACATGTATCTCTGGATACACCGCCGGGTGTCTCAAGTCACCTTCTGTAGCTCATCTTACCTCATTTACACACCGCTACAACCAGCTAATATGGGCGGACCTGCTGCAGCAGGGACAGCACATAGGCGTGCCACAATTGTGGATTACGAGACGTCCGTACGCTGATAGGACAAAGCAAGAAACCCATGATTGGCCCGGCATCGCAGGAGGCTGTTTAATACATGACGCTCAAGCAATTGTGTAGTGTGACTGGTCAGCTCCTTAAATATGCCGCCCTATGCAGCGACTACCAATCGTAACGCAGGAGCTTCCACCAATGATCGCTGAAGGGGGGCGGTATCCCGGAGCCTGTGTCACGCCCCAGCTACATACCAGGTACATTGCCTGGTGTCGACACATCCCTTCTGTTGCTTCTTTACACGCCGATACAGCTCGCTACAATCGCCTGTGTAGCCACCTGTTTCCGGGCAGTGCTCGGAAACAGATGTATCTGTTGCCGGGTGTCTCCTACCGTCTTTACACGCCGCTACTATGGGGTATTTTGCTGCTACAAGCTACATTTGTAGCGTGTAGCTGGTTGTATCCATCCTCCAATAGCGGCGTGTAAAGGGCCCCTTAGACTGGGGTCACACACACAGATATCTGGGCAGATATTGTTCACAGATCTCTGGTTGCAGTGAAATCATGAACACATGGTTCCATTTTGTGGCTGTGTACAAATGGAGCAATCTGTCCATGATTTCACTGCAACCAGAGATCTGTGAACAATATCTGCCCAGATATCTGTGTGTGTGACCCCAGCCTAAGTCTGATGTTGTTGGATATTTCCCTGCAGCAACTGTTTCACCAGGTCCTCCATATTGCTGGTCCCTTGTCTCACAAATGGTGGAGAATGCGGGCAGGCTGGCAGGCTTCACACAGATATGGTCACAGCCATGTTTATTGTGCACACTTATCTCTAATGGTACCTTTACACGCCGCCACAACAGGATGGATACCAACGGCAACTTCACGTGCACGAGCACAGCCGAACGGTTACCAACGGGAACGGCACCCTCTTTACACGCCGCCACAAGGTGCGCTACGCCACGCTACATCTATAGCTAGCTACATCGCCGGGTGTCGCAAGTAGCCATCTGTAGCTCAATTACACACCGCTATAACCAGCTACTATGGGCGGACCTGGTGCAGCAGGGACAGCACATAGGCGTGCCACAATTGAGAGTACGAGCCGTCCGTACGCTGATAGGACAAAGCAATAACATCCTGATTGGCCAGGCATCGCAGGAGGCTGAGTAATACAGCACGCTCGAGCGATTGTGTAGTGTGACTCGTCAGCTCCTTAAATATGCCTCCCTATGCAGCGACTACCAATCGTCATGCAGCAGCTTCCACCAATGATCGCACATGGGGCGCGGTAACACGGAGCCAGGGTCACGCCTTAGCTACATTGCAGGCTGTCCCGAGTTCCCTTCCGTAATGTCTTTACACGCTGATACAGCTCGCTACAATCGGCGATGTAGCCATATGTTTATGGGCAGTGCACGGATACAGAGGTATCTGTAGCCGGCTGTGTCGTCCCGTCTTCACACGCCGCTACTACGGGCGATATTGGCGCAACAAGCTACATTTGTAGCCTGTAGCGGGTTGTATCCATCCTGTTGTGGCGGCGTGTAAAGGTACCATTATGGTACCTTTACACGCCGCCACAACAGGATGCATACAACCCGCTACAGGCTACAAATGTAGCTTGTCGCGCCAATATCGCCCGTAGTAGCGGCGTCTGAAGACGGGACGACACAGCCGGCTACAGATACCTCTGTATCCGTGCACTGCCCATAAACATATGGCAACATCGCCGATTGTAGCGAGCTGTATCGGCGTGTAAAGAAGGAACAGAAGGGAACTCTGGACACCCGGCGATGTAGCTGGAATGTAGCTAAGGCGTGACCCAGGCTCCGGGATACCACGCCCCTTCAGCGATCATTGGAGGAAGCTCCTTCGTTGCGATTGGTTGTCGCTGCACAGGGCGGCATATTTAAGAAGCTGACCAGTCACACTACGCAATTGCTCGAGCGTCATGTATTAATCAGCCTCCTGCGCTGGCTGGCCAATCATGGTATTATTGCTTTGTCCTATCAGCGTACGGACGTCTCGTAATCCACAATTGTGGCACGCCTATGTGCTGTCCCTCCTGCCCCAGGTCCGCCCATATTAGTTTGTTATTGCGGTGTGTAAATGAGGTACGCTGAGCTACAGACGGCTACTTGCGACACCCGGCGATGTAGCTAGCTGTAGATGTAGCGTAGCGTAGCGCACCTTGTGGCGGCGTGTAAAGGAGATGCGATTACCGTTTGTAACCGTTTGGCCGTGCTCGTGCACGTGAAGTTGCCGTTGGTATCCATCCTGTTGTGGCGGCGTGTAAAGGTACCATAATGGTACCTTTACACGCTGCGACGGCAGGCTGGATACATCCCGCTACAGGCTACAAATGTAGCTTGTAGCGCCAATGTAGCCCGTCGTAGCGGCGTCTGAAGACGTGACGCTACAGCCGGCAACAGATACATCTGTTTACGAGCTCTGCTCGAAAACTGATGGCTACATCGCCGATGGTAGCGAGCTGTATCGGCGTGTAAAGAAGCAACGGAAGGGAACTCTGGACATCCTGCGATGTAGCTGCAATGTAGCTAAGGCGTGACCCAGGCTCCGTGTTACCGCGCCCCATGTGCGATCATTGGTGGAAGCTGCTGCATGACGATTGGTAGTCGCCGCACAGGGCGGCATATTTAAGGAGCTGACGAGTCACACTACACAATCGCTCGAGCGTGCTGTATTACTCAGCCTCCTGTGTTGCCTGCCCAATCAGGATGTTATTGCTTCGTCCTATCAGCGTACGGACGGCTCGTAATCCACAATTGTGGCACGCCTATGTGCTGGCCCTGCTGCACCAGGTACACCCATAGTAGCTTGTTGTAGCGTTGTGTAAATGAGCTACAGCTGGCTACTTGAGACACCCGGCGATGTAGCTAGCTATAGATGTAGCGTGGCGTAGCGCACCTTGTGGCGGCGTGTAAAGAGGGTGCGTTGACCGTTTGTAGCCGTTTGAGCGTGCTCGTTCACGTGAAGTAGCGGGATGTATCCAGCCTGCCGTCGCGGCGTGTAAAGGTACCATAAGGGCCCCTTTACACGCCGCCACTGCAGGATGGATACCAACCGCTACTTCACGTGCACGAGCACGCCCAAACGGTTACAAACGGGAAACGCACACTCTTTACACGCCGCCACAAGGTGCGCTACGCTACGCTACATCTACAGCTAGCTACATCGCCGGGTGTCTCAAGTAGCCATCTGTAGCTCATTTACACACCGCTACAAACAGCTACTATGGGCGTACCTGGTGCAGCAGGGACAGCACATAGGCGTGCTACAATTGTGGATTACGAGACGTCCGTACGCTGATAGGACAAAGCAATAATACCATGATTGGCCACGCATCGCAGGAGGCTGATTAATACTTGACGCTCGAGCAATTGTGTAGTGTGACTCGTCAGCTCCTTAAATATGCCGCCCTGTGCGGCGACAACCAATCGCAACGCAGGAGCTTCCTCCAATGATCGCTGAAGGGGCGCGGTAACCCGGAGCCTGTGTCACGCCCCAGCTACATAGTATGGTGTAGGAACAACCCTTCTGTTCCTTCTTTACACGCCGATACAGCTCGCTACAATCGGCTTTGTTGCCATCTGTTTATGGGCAGTGCACGGATACAGATGTATCTGTAGCCGGCTGTGTCGTCCCGTCTTCAGACGCCGCTACTACGGGCGATATTGGCGCGACAAGCTACATTTGTAGCCTGTAGCGGGTTGTATCCATCCTGCAGTGGCGGCGTGTAAAGGTACCTTAAGGGGCCCTTTACACGCAGCTACAGGTAACAGGTTTTCCACAGGTAACTTACTGGTTGCAGTGAAATCTTGGAGACATGGTTCTATCTTGTTGCTGTGTACAAATGGAACTATGTCTCCATGATTTCACTGCAGCCAGTAAGTTACCTGTGGAAAACCTGTTACCTATAGCTGCGTGTAAAGGTACCATTATGGTACCTTTACACGCCGCTACCGAAGGTTAGAAACCACCGGGTGTCGGAGACAATTGTAACTTGTACCTTCAAAACACCGCGAGGTAGCGGCGTGTAATTCAGGTTGTTGCCACCGGTCACTTTGGATACCTGTTTCCCAGCCGTGCTCAAAAACAAGCAGGTATAAACCATATGGTAGCGGCGTGTAATCGGGACACAGGTACAGTATTTGAGTTACCTGGGGTGTGCTTGAGCGTCATGTATACCACTCCCCATCAGCTATCATTGGTGGGGAGTACTGTGTACCCATTGGCTGTCCCTGTACAGGGCGGCATATTTAACGAGATGACCAGTCACTACACATTTGCTATAGCGTCATGTATTAGCCAGCCTCCCTGCGCTGGCTGGCCAATCATGATGTTATTGCTTTGTCTAATCACCGTACGAGCGTCTCGTAATCCACAACTCTGGCACGCCTATGTGTTGTCCCTGCTGCCCCAGGTCCTCCCATATTCCCTTGTGCGTGTAATATGAGGAATGTGCTCTACAGAAGGTAACCTGCGGCACCCGTCGGTGCTTCCAGGGATCGAAAAAACCTACTGTGGAGCACCTTGTAGCGGTGTGTAATTGCGGTATCAGGTACTGTTAGGAATCGTTGGAACGCGTGCGCGCACGTGTGACACCCGGTGGTTTCTAACCTTCGGTAGCGGCATGTAAAGGTACCATTAGTGTTACACCAGCAAAACAGGAAAATAAATGTCTAAGGCTACTTTCACATAACGATTTTTTCCCTGTCCATGGGATCCTACCTTTTGTAGGATCCCACGGACAGGAAAAGAAAGCATCGGAGGTGACCTCCAGATGCTTTTTCTGTGTCCGGGTCTGTGATTATTACGGATCCGAACACAGCGGGGCACTTTCACTTCTGCAATGTATAATATACATTGCAGAAGTGAAATATAAGAACGAGTTAAAAATAAAAAATCAATATGCTCACCTCTCGTCTATCCAGCGCTGCCTCCCACAGCAAGGTCCGTGTGCTTACAGGACCTGTGATGATGTCACAGAGCATCATCGGGTCACATGACCGCAGTTACCATGCATTTGACCCGATGATGCTCTCTGACATCATCACAGGTCCTGTAAGCACACGGACCTTGCTGGGAAGCAGCAGTGGATAGAGGATAGACGAGAGGTGAGCATATAGATTTTTTATTTTTAACTCTTTCTTATATTTCACTTCTGCAATGTATATTATACATTGCAGAAGTGAAAGTGCCCCGCTGTGTCCGGATCCGTGATAATCACAGACCCGGACACAGAAAAAGCATCTGGAGGTCACCGAAATATAAGAAAGAGTAAAAAATAAAAAATCAATATGCTCACCTATCCTAGGTGAGCATATTGATTTTTTTATTTTTAAATCTTTCTTTTACTTAATTACACTTCTGCAATGTATATTATACATTGCAGAAGTGTAATTAGAAGGGTTGGAGCAATTTTAGTGTACTGAGCATGCTCAGTACACTAAAATCGGGTCCAAGGAGACATCAGCTGTTTCCTCGGACCCTGCTCCATAGGGCCCCATGTTAATGGAATCGGATCGGATCGGATTTGGCATAATTGCCATCCGATCTGTCAGATTCGATTCTCTCCGTTATCTGATTCGGATGCAAAAATCGGAGCAGTCTCCGATTTTTACACCGGAAAGACATCGGACAAAATCTGATCGGACTCGATTCGGATGGCGATTAGTGCACATCCGAATCGGTCCGATTCTCATAAGGTTACATGGGGGCAAATTCGGATCCGATGCTGTCCGATTTCTATCGGACAGCATCGGATTTCACAAAATCGTAGTGTGAAACCAGCCTAAGGCCGTCTGGCCACTAACTAACAACAGAATGCTAACTACAAAATTAACCTGAACAACAAACAAAGCAAACATATTTCCTTAATGTGTCAGCTCCTCAGCACAGCAGACAGGGAGGGGGGATCCTCCAACCTCTCCTGATCATATCAGCTGATCCATATAGGAACAAAACCTGGACTGAATGCGTAGAGTGGAACATTTAGTTCAACAGAGTAATCCAGAAAACCAGGCCCAGGTTACACTGAAATAACCACTGAACCACTGAAATAATCAGTGATTTAACAACGGCTGGGATAATTCTGACTTCCCCAGCTTTTCTATTTGCACAGGCTGACTATTCCACAATCAATACAGATACAAAGGGTCAGACCACAGCAAAATGGCATCAATTGTCTCAGACCAAAAATTGCTGAATGGCCCAGCCTGCATGCATTGCCAGGATCTGGAACAGGACCTGGCCTAGCATTTCAAGGTTAAACATTGCTCAGCAACTATACGTTTCGTGGAGTATTACAGGAAAAACTAATGAGGTAAGTAAGTGACCTGTAAGCAAGCGCTCCCATTAATGTTATGCCCTGCAACACACAGGTGGGACAACTATAAGTTTCGTGGAAAATTACATAAAATAATAGAGAGGTAGGTCAGTGACCTGTTTAGGCCTACTGAACTGGATAAACTCAATGGTCATGCAAGCGCTCCCATCAATGATATGCCCTGCCACACACAGGTGGGACCACTATCAGTTTTGTGGTGTATTAACAAAAAAAACTAGTCAGGTAGGTCAGTGACCTGTTTAAGTCTACTGGGCCAGATAAACTCAAAGCTCATGCAAGCGATCCCATCAATTATATGCTCCGCCACACACAGGTGAAACAACCATCAGTGTTGAGGTGTTTTACAGGAAATAATAGAGAGGTAGGTCAGTGACTTGTTGAGGCCTACTGGGCCAGATAAACTCAAAGCTCATTCAAGCGCTCCCAGCTATGTTATGCCCCGCCACACACAGGTGGGGCAAGTATAACTTTCATGGAGTATTACAGGCAATAATAGAGAGGTAGGTAAGTGACCTGTTTAGGCCTACTGGGTCGGATAAACTCAAAGATCATGCAAGCGCTCCCATCAATGTTATGCCCCACCACACACAGGTGGGACAACTATCCGTTTCATGGAGTATTACAGGAAATATTAGGAAGGTAAGTAAGTGAACTGTTTAGGTCTACTGGGTCGGATAAACTCAAAGCTCATGCAAGCGCTCCCATCACTGTTACTTCCTGCCACACACAGGTGGGACAACTATCAGTTTCATGGAATATTGCTAAAAAAACTAGTCAGGTAGGTCAGTGACTTGCTTAGGCCTAGTGGACCGGATAAACTTAAAGCCCATGCAAGCGCTCCCATCACTGTTATGCCCAACCACATACAGGTGGGACAACTATCAGTTTCGTGGAGTATCATCGAAAAAACTAGTCAGGTAGGTCAGTGACTTGTTTAGGCCTAGCAGGCTGAATAAACTCAATGCTCATGAAAGCGCTCTCATCAATGCTATTAACCGCAACACAGATGGGACAACTATCAGTGTCGTAGAGTATTACAGGAAAAAATAGAGAGGTAGGTCAGTGACCTCTTTAGGCCTACTGGGCCGGATAAACTCAAAGCTCATTCAAGTGCTCCCATCAATGTTATGCCCCGCCACACACAGGTAGGACCACTATCAGTTTCGTGGAGTATTACCGAAAAAAGTAGTCCAGTAGGTCAGTGACCTGTTTAGGCCTAGTAGGCCGGATAAACTCAAAACTTATGCAAGCGTTCCTATCAATGTTATGCCCTGCCATACACAGGTGGGACAACTGTACGTTTTGTGGAGTATTACAGTAAGAACTAGTCAGATAGGTCAGTGACCTGCACAGGCCTAGTGGACAGGCGAGATTGACCAAACAATGCTTTTAAGAGCCCAAAACTGTTCATGTGTATAAAGCACATTTGCCAAAACCTGGTTTGATGTCCAAAACCAGTTTACGCAAACATTAAGGGAGATGTAGTAATCACTGCTTTTAAGCACAGTGGAAATGGTGGATGTGAATACAGCAAATTTGTTTATCACTGGTTTGAGGGACAAAAAGGTTGAATATTCAGAAACAGGGGCATGAATGTTAGGGATAGGTATTGAGCTCAGAGACTCTACTCAAGTCAAGCAACAAACAGCAAGGAAACCCAAACAACAGTCTCCATTTTTCAAAAAAATTAGGCACAGCCACAACTTAAGTGGCAACAATTGCCCCAGAGTTGAAATATTGAAATGGGGAGTTTAATGCAGCACATTGAAAAGTATACAGGCGTTTAGTCTGTCCAGGCTGACACAGGGGTGGAAAAGTCCTTACGGATTCATGACCTGTTCATCTTGATAAACGTTAGTCACTGTCACTGGACAGCCGCATGCGCTTATCCGTTAGCACAATACCAGGAGAGATGAAGACACGTTCAGAGAGAATGCTGGCTGCAGGGCACGACAAAATCTCCAAGGCATGACTGGAGAGCTCAGGCCATTTTTCCAGTTTTGAAGCACAAAATGCACAAGGGTCCAGTTCCACAGTCATGGCATCGATATTCAGTTGTAGATACTCCTGTACCATCTTCTCTAGGCGTTCACTATGTGTCAGACTTGTTCTCTCTTCTGACGTTGCAAAGGATGGTCTAAAAAAATGGTGAAATGATACTGCAAAATTGCTGTCACCAGATAGACTGTTACTGTTAACATTTGAGTGATGATGACTCGACGTTCCCCGGGTTGGAAAGTTAGAAATGCGATATTCACTATGTGCACCAATGGTATTTTGGGAAAAAGCAGTACTAAAATTGTGTAAAAGCTTCTGTTGATACTTCTGCATGTGTGTGTCCCTTTCCAGGGCAGGAATCATTTGGCCAAATATACTCTTGTACCGGAGATCTAACAGTGTGGCAACCCAGTAGTCGGCATTACTTCAAACTCTAACAATCCGAGGATCTTATTAGAAGTAGTTGTCACGGTGTATTGAGAATGCTGATGAGGGAATGGCAGTCATGGGCAGGGTGACCATGGAAAAGCCTAAATGGCCCTGTCCTCAAAGGTATCTCTGACGGTGAGAAGGTTCAGGTCTCCAGCCTCTCCCTAAACTCCTCCAACAGCCCTGCGGTATTCCCCCTTCACCTCCCTCCACAGAACCGGGATACAGCAACTCCAAAGGAAAGGACTTCAGCAACACAAACACACAGGTCTGAACAGCATAGCTTCCAGGCATAGAGTGAAACTCTATCAACAGCACCATCTTTTGGAAGGAGAGGCTAGTTAAAGGCTAGGGGGAGGGGATTTCAGGTGACTCACACTTCAACCGCTCAACCAGCAACTGAACATAATAATGAATGCAGCTTTGGAGCACAACACAGGAAGCAAGACCTTCACACCAATGCCTCATGCAGCCCTTAAAAGAAAATAACACATATAGCAGCATCTGTAAATGACCACAACTCCTCAGCTGAGTGACTTACATTTTCCAGATATTTTAACGTAAACCTGATAGCATTGAGCCCTGATGCCAGCATAGTAAGGAGGTGTGCTGGATTCCTTCTGTGCAGTATGAACCCGGGTCACATTACCAGACAGGCTTTGGGCACAGGTGGAGGACCTAGAAGAGGTAGAGGAGGTAGAAGCAGTGGAGGAACTTCTAGACATAGAGGTTTGACACACAACCAGTGTGGATTGCAAGACTTGTACAACAGCCTCTTCTCCTGCTGTCACCATAGTCACCCAGTTCCCAGTCAGCAATATGTAACGCTCCTGTCCATGCTTACTAGTCGAGGTGTCTGTGGTGAAATGCACCCTGTCACACACAGAGTTCCTCAAGGAAGTGGTGATGTTGTGTGCAACATAGGTGGCTATAACTACCATAGGGGGCTGTGAGTGGTGCACATAGTGTTAAATGAAGCTGTAATCAGGGCCCCTGTGTATACAAGTTATATCAAAGAGGTTTTTGTGAATCGTAATATGTTGAGATGTGAGACGTAATGTGTATGGTTTTTGTGTTATACATGCTACAAAGCGATTCCCTAGGGGAACGCTACCTTATAATGTGTATGTTCCCCTTGGCATATTCATAGTGTCTGTTTCTGCCAATATTCATATACCCGTCCAAGGTCAGGATGTGTGAGAATTCTGCGCAGATATTTTATCTTCCCTCCCTCTTCTTTTTGTGTTGGGAGGGGTAAGAGTTAGGTCTGTGCCAGTAAGCGCATTTTACATGCTAGATTAAGAATCACCCAACTTTCCATAAGATCCTGAGTGAAAGGCAGGAATTTCTTTTCATTTTTGACTGTGAATATTAAGAATCATAATTGTTTACTGTGTATTTAGTTGGAAGCTAGTTCCAACTATTATTGGACACAATAATAGTTATTTTGGACAGTTTTTGTACATTCCTGCTCGAGGTTCTACAGAATTAGATTTTTACTGACTTTCATACAGGGATTATTCTATTTTATTGAGTCATGCTGACACCCTGTCTTCTTGTTTGTGTTGTGTTAATATTCTTTAGACACTATGATAATTATTTGGGATAGTTTTTGTATATTTCTGTCTGATGTTTTACAGGGGTAAGACTCTTACTGACTTAAATAAATAAATGGTGTTAGTACGATGAACAATAGTCTTTAGAATAGGCATAGAGAACAGATAATAATACTTAGTATATGTGTGTTAAATCTTCAGATTCTAATCCCATTGTTTTCTAAAGTTGTTTTCTGTTATGGCGCTGGCTCCAGGTGGGGGATGGACTTGTTTTAAGTTCGGACAGAAACCTCCACCCAGAGTGTCCCCCCCTCCCATCTCAGGAATGTAAGACTCAGAGGAAATTTTGCCCATCAGAACTTCCTGTGGCGGCCATCTTACACCACCCGGGTGTCCTCCCATTTTAGGAATGCATGACACGAAGGAAGTCCCACCCACAGGTACTTCCTGTGGCAGCCATCTTACACCACCCAAAAGGTCTGTTAACAATGAGACTACATCACAGTTAGTTCCACTACCAGTTTATATATCCAGTTATGATTATACAATGGTAATATTATACATACCTTTACTCTGATATCTTCTGATTCCCTCATGCGAAGGGGGGATGGAGACATTTATAACAGAATTTATAACAGAATTTAAATGTGTTTTTGTTAAGCATAAAACAGATATAGTTTATAAATATAGCGCCAATATATTCTGCAGTGCTGTATTATCAATATAATTAGTAGAGAATTAATAAGAATTTTATTGAATAAGTATTTTCTGATTTTTGAAACTAATACAAATTCTTGAGTGTTTTATTTCAGATGTACGTATAGGAGAGATGATCTTACACTGGACACCGGTAGGATCCTCGCATGAGGTAATCAGAGCAATTGATTCTGAGTTTTTGCACTTTTGTGAGCAGGTGGAGCATTTTCTAAAGTACAATTCTTAGAAAAACGGTAAGCATACAAAATGCAGAATTGGTAAATCACGGTGAGGTAGACACCATGTTACTAGTCTAGGGTGGTATAATCACGCTGACAATCACTACAGGTGACCCCTCGAGGTAGAGGGCAAAGTATAATTGAAGTTAAAAGTTTAGGTAGTGGCAGGAGGTTACCCACCCCAGCCTTGTTATGTCTGGCTGACCTGAGCACCTTCCCAGTATCAGACTGCCCGAATAAAACCAAGTAGGTACCCAGGGGAAAATGGGAGTTGTGCTGAAGGATGGGAAAAAGGACAGGCCATGATGTCTCTCATCAACAAAAGTTAGAATAGTCTTTGCTTGGCCCCGCTTACGCCTCAACACGTCACAAGTGAAATCAGATGAATACTTCCTGGATCGTTCCTGGTTTCAGGTAAGCTGTGTGTACAATCCTGCATTACTCTTACGCACAACACAACTCAGAAAGGTAAGAGTTTAAAGCAGCAGCTGCTCCACAAGCTTTAAAAATTGCAAATAGGGTGCGGACAAGGAGAGGAAAGGTATAAATATGTCCTAGTAGGTGTGGATCTCTTTCTCCTATACAAAATAGCATAAGATGTCAAGTACATCTTGGTTAAAATGTTCTGAAGCTGAGTAAGTAGGCAAATGAGTAAATATATATATGGAAATAATAGTATGGTAGTTGTATAATAAATAATTGGACGTTTTCTCAGATATCATGTTACCTTTTTGACCTGTTTTCCAGGAAAGCAGGGAGACCACTGATGATAAGTATACAGTAATTATATTGTTTAATATTATGCCTGTGTGATTCTACCTTGTATTATATATATATTGTTTTTATTTGTGCAGAGACAGACTAGCTGTACTCTGCCTCTATTATGGACTATTGACAGTATCTAGTGACACTCATATATATATATTGACTGAGCAATTACTGTATATATTTATGGAAAATAATGGACTAAACAACACTTTACAAATTGGAAATATATATATAAGATCAGGGATAGGTTAGGGACAGATACAGCGAGTCGACGTAGAGCGGGGGCACCACAGGCGTTTCAAGAGGGTGCCGACCTCCGCGGGTTAGGTAGGTTTCCAGATTTAAGGACGTTACTAGGGTACTATTAGGAGTGGGTATATCTATTATATAATTGCCGTAGCTGACTTCCGTCGGAGCGGCGCGACTTCCGGTGGCTTTGTTAGCGAGTCCTGGGTTCTTCTCCTGGACTCTGTCCGTGGCCGCTTAGCAGCCACGGCGACTCGCGAAGCAATGCCCGCAAAGCGGGCATTGCGAGTCGTTGCAGACTTGCGAAGCAATGCCCGCTAAGCGGGCATTGCGAGTCGCTAACAAAGCCACAGCCAGCAGGGACTCGCATAGCGCTGTAGTGTACACCGCTATGGTATACTACAGTCCCATGCCCATACGCCTGTCCGCCCCTAACCACCAACGACTCGCACAGGTGTATGGCCATGGGACTGTAGTATACCATAGCGCTGTACACTACAGCCCCATGCTCTTAGCCACCCCCTCACTGCGCCGCCCCTACCCCCTAAGTCATGCTCTTAGCCACCCTCTCAGTGCGCCCCCCCTACCCCCTAAGTCCGCCGCACCTAAGCCCCTACCCCTAAGCCCCGCCGCAACTAAGCCCCTACCTCATAAGCCCCACCGCACCTAAGCCCCTACCTCATTACCCCCTAACCCGCACCTAAGCCCCTACCCCCTACCGCACCTAAGCCACTGCCTGCACCTAAGCCCCTACCGCACCTAAGCCACTGCCTCGCCGCACCTAAGCCCCTACCCCCGAAGCCGCACCTAAGCCCCTACCCCCTGCCGCACCTAAGCCCCTACCCCCTGCCGCACCTAAGCCACTGCCTCGCCGCACCTAAGCCCCTACTCCCTGCCGCACCTAAGCCACTACCCCGCCGCACCCCCTCAGTGCGCCGCCCCTACCCCCTAAGTCCGCCGCACCTAAGCCCCTACCCCCTAAGCCCCGCCGCAACTAAGCCCCTACCTCATAAGCCCCGCCGCACCTAAGCCCCTACCTTATTACCCACTAACCCGCACCTAAGCTCCTACCCCCTACCGCACCTAAGCCACTGCCTGCACCTAAGCCCCTACCGCACCTAAGCCACTGCCTCGCTGCACCTAAGCCCCTACCCCCGAAGCCGCACCTAAGCCCCTACCCCCTGCCGCACCTAAGCCACTACCTCGCCGCACCTAAGCCCCTACCCCCTGCCGCATCTAAGCCACTGCCCCGCCGCACCTAAGCCTCTACCCCCTAAGCCCCGCCGCACCTAAGCCCCGACCCGCCGCACCTAAGCCCCTACCCCCTAAGCCCCGCCGCACCTAAGCCCCTACCCCCTAAGCCCCGCCGCACCTAAGCCCTGACCCGCCGCACCTAAGCCCCTACCCCCTACCGCACCTAAGCCACTGCCTGCACCTAAGCCCCTACCGCACCTAAGCCACTGCCTCGCCGCACCTAAGCCGCACCTAAGCCCCTACCCCCTGCCGCACCTAAGCCACTACCTCGCCGCACCTAAGCCCCTACCCCCTGCCGCACCTAAGCCACTGCCTCGCCGCACCTAAGCCCCTACCCCCTGCCGCACCTAAGCCCCTACCCCCTAAGCCCCGCCGCACCTAAGCCTCTACCCCCTAAGCCCCGCCGCACCGAAGCCACGACCCGCCGCACCTAAGCTCCTACCCCTAAGCCCCGCCGCACCTAAGCCCCTACCCCCTAAGCCCCGCCGCACCTAAGCCCCGACCCGCCGCACCTAAGCCCCTACCCCCTAAGCCCAGCCGCACCTAAGCCCCGACCCGCCGCACCTAAGCCCCTACCCCCTACCGCACTTAAGCCACTGCCTGCACCTAAGCCCCTACCGCACCTAAGCCACTGCCTCGCCGCACCTAAGCCCCTACCCCCGAAGCCGCACCTAAGCCCCTACCCCCTGCCGCACCTAAGCCACTACCTCGCCGCACCTAAGCCCCTACCCCCTGCCGCACCTAAGCCACTGCCTCGCCGCACCTAAGCCCCTACCCCCTGCCGCACCTAAGCCACTACCCCGCCGCACCTAAGCCCCTACCCCCTAAGCCCCGCCGCACCTAAGCCTCTACCCCCTAAGCCCCGCCGCACCTAAGCCCCGACCCGCCGCACCTAAGCCCCTACCCCCTAAGCCCCGCCGCACCTAAGCCCCTACCCCCTAAGCCCCGCTGCACCTAAGCCCCGACCCGCCGCACCTAAGTCCCTACCCCCTAAGCCCCGCCGCACCTAAGCCCCGACCCGCCGCACCTAAGCCCCTACCCCCTAAGCCCCTCCGCACCTAAGCCCCGACCCGCCGCACCTAAGCCCCTACCCCCTAAGCCCCGCCGCACCTAAGCCCCTACCGTCCGCCGCCGCCCCGCCGCACCTAAGCCCCTACCCCCTAAGCCCCGCTGCACCTAAGCCACTACCCTCTAAGCCCCGCCGCACCTAAGCCCCTACCCTCTAAGCCCCGCCGCATCTAAGCCCCTACCCCCTAAGTCTAAGTCCGCCGCACCTAAGCCCCGCCGCACCTAAGCCCCTATCCCCTAAGCCCCGCCGCCTCCTAAGCTCCCGCCGCTTTCCCCCGCCGCTGTCGCTAACACCTAAGGCCCTACACCCGAAGCCCCCGCCGTCCCCTAACCTAACGCCCCCGTCGATCACTTACATGCCTTCTTAGTCATCTGATCGTCCGTCCGATCCACAAGTCCTCTGTCCGGCCAGGTGTCCTCTTCCTCCGGCCCCGCCGGTCTTCTCTCTTCTTTCCGCCATCTCCGGCTCTTCGTCCGGCCCCCGAGGTCTTCTGTCTTCTTTCCGCCAACTTCCAGCTCCGACGTCCTCTTCACTTCTCATTAAGATAGAATGGACGAAAAATCCGCCATTCTATCTCTATGAGATGTGAGGCGCTCTTCTGATTGGCTGAGGGCAGTAGACAGCGACCAATCAGAAGAGCACCTCATTTCCCATTGACATACATTAGCGGTGTGTTGCCGATTTTATGGCCGCCCACCTGGTTCTATTTGTCGGCCCTAAAATCGCGGACACACCGCTAATGCATGTCTATGGGCAGTCAGCCCGATTTCTGATTGGTCGCTCTCTGCTGACGCCGACCAATCAGAATTCGACCTCACTGCCCATAGACATACATTAGCGGTGTGTCCGCGATTTTCGGGCCGACAAATAGAACCAGGGGCCCGGCCGTTAATTCGCCGACACACCGCTAATGTATGTCAACAAATAAATTTAATAATAAAAAAAATAATAAAAAAATAATTAAAAAATAATAAAAAAAATAAATAAAAAATAATAAATAATTAAATAAAAAATAATAATAAAAAAAAAAAAAAAATTCTAATAATATGAGCCCTTTCAGCGGACCTGAAGGAGAACTGTGTCTCAGCCTCAGGCTCACTTAAAATAACTAATAAATTTAATAATAAAAAAAATAATTAAATAATATTTAAAAAACAATAAAAAAATAATTAAAAAATAATAAAAAAATAAATACAAAATAATAATAAAAAAACAAAAAAAAACCTAATAATATGAGCCCTTTCAGCAGACCTGAAGGAGAAACTGTGTCTTAGCCTCAGGCTCACTTAAAATAACTAATAAATTTAATAATAAAAAAAATAATTAAATAATATTTAAAGCGAACCTGTCACCCCCCCGGGCATCAAAAGCTATAATAGCCACCTTCTGCTGCACTAAGGCTGCATTCTGAGAAGGTGGCTATAGGCTTTTGATGCCCTTTATAGTATGAAATATTAAGTTAGGTAAATGCTCACTCTTCTGAAGACCGAAGACCGGGAGGCGGGGTTTCACGCTCCTCCGGCCCGCCCCCTCTTGTCAGTCATTGTGCGCGCCTGCTGCTGCCTCCCCTCAGTGTGGAAAATGAACGCGCGTCTCCGTTCTCATGCACGGAGCCGCGCATGCGCTGTGCGCCTGGTGTCGACTTCCTGGACACCGGGCGCACAGCGCATGCGCGGCTCCATATAGGAGAATGGAGACGCGCGTTCATTTTCCACACTGAGGGGAGGCAGCAGCAGGCGCGCACAATGATTGACAAGAGGGGCGGGCCGGAGGAGCGTGAAACCCCGCCTCCCGGTCTTCGGTCTTCAGAAGAGTGAGCATTTACCTAACTTAATATTTCATACTATAAAGGGCATCAAAAGCCTATAGCCACCTTCTCAGAATGCAGCCTTAGAGCTGCAGAAGGTGGCTATTATAGCTTTTGATGCCCGGGGGGGGTGACAGGTTCGCTTTAAAAAATAATAAAAAAATAAGTAAAAAATAATAAAAAAATAAATAAAAAATAATAATAAAAAATAAAATAATATACTAAGAATATGAGCCCTTTGAGCGGACCTGAAGGAGAACTGTGTCTCAGGCTCAGGCTCACTTAAAATAACAAATAATAACTTAATTTAATAATAAAAAAAATAATAAAACAATAATTAAAAAATAAAAAAAAATTAATAAAAAATAATAAATAATTAAATAAAAAATAATAATAAAAAAAATAAATAAATTCTAATAATATGAGCCCTTTCAGCGGACCTGAAGGAGAACTGTGTCTCAGCCTCAGGCTCACTTAAAATAACTAATAAATTTAATAATAAAAAAAATAATATTTAAAAAATAATAAAAAAATATAATAAAAAAATAATAAAAAAATAAATAAAAAATAATAATTAAAAAAAAAAAAAAATGCTAATAATATCACCCTTTTCAGCGGACCTGAAGGAGAACTGTGTCTCAGCCTCAGGCTCACTTAAAATAACTAATAAATTTAATAATAAAAAAAATAATTAAATAATATTTAAAAAATAATAAAAAAATAATTAAAAAATAATAAAAAAATAAATAAAAAATAATAATAAAAAATAAAATAATATGCTAAGAATATGAGCCCTTTGAGCGGACCTGAAGGAGAACTGTCTCAGGCTCAGGCTCACTTAAAATAACAAATAATAAATTAATTTAATAATAAAAAAAATAATTAAAAAATAATAAAAAAAAAAAAAAAAAATTATATATAATAACATAACAAATAAGAATAAAAAAAAAAATGCTAATAATAATGATATTACTGCTAATAATAATGCTATTAATGCTAATAATTATGCTATTAATGCTAATAATAATGCTATTAATGCTAATAATTATGCTATTAATGTTAATATTTATGTTATTAATGCTAATAATTATGCTATTAATGCTAATAATTATGGTATTAATCGTAATAATAATGCTCATAATGCAAATAATATTGCTATTAATTCTATTATTAATGCTATTAATGCTAATAATAATGTTATTAATGCTAATAATTATCCTATTAATGGTAATATTAATGCTATTAATGCTAAATATATTGCTATTAATGCTATTATTAATGCTATTAATGCTAATAATTATGCTATTAATGCTAATAATTATGCTATTAATGGTAATAATAATGCTATTAATGCAAATAATATTGCTATTAATGCTATTATTAATGCTATTAATGCTAATAATTATGCTATTAATGCTAATAAATTTATGCTATTAATGCTAATAATTATGGTATTAATGGTAATAATAATGCTATTATGAAATAATATTGCTATTAATACTATATTAATGCTATTAATGCAATAATTAGCTATTAAGCTAATAATATGCTATTAATGTAATAATAATGCTATTAATGCAAATAATATTGCTATCAATTTATTATTAATGCTATAATGCTAATAATAATGCTATAATGCAATAAATTATGCTATTAATGTAATATTAATGCTATTAATGCTAATAATTGCTATTAATGTATTATAATGCTATTAATGCTAATAATATGCTATTAATGCTAATAATTATGCTATTAATGGTAATATTAATGCTATTAATGCAAATAATATTGCTATTAATGCTATTATTAATGCTATTAATGCTAATAATTATGCTATTAATGCTAATAATTATGCTATTAATGGTAATAATAATGCTATTAATGCAAATAATATTGCTATTAATGCTATTATTAATGCTATTAATGCTAATAATTATGCTATTAATGCTAATATTAATGCTAATTATGCTAATAATAATCATATTAACGCTATTAATAATGCTATTAAGGCTAATAATCATGCTATTTATGCTATTCAAAATGCTATTAATGCTAATAATATTGCTATTAATGCTCTTTATGCTAATAGTAATGCTATTAATGCAATTATTTATGCTATTAATTCTATTACTTATGCTATTAATGCTATTAATAATGATATTAATGCTATTAATAATGTTATTCATGCTATTAATAATACTATTAATGCTATTAATGCTAATATTAATGCTATTAATTGTATTATTAATGCTATTAATGCTATTAATAATGCTATTAATGCTAATAATAATGCTATTACTGCTAATAATAATGCTATTAATGCTAATAATTATGCTATTAATGCTACTATTAATGCTCATAATGCTAATAATAATCATATTAACGCTATTAATAATGCTATTAAGGCTAATAATCATGCTATTTATGCTATTCAAAATGCTATTAATGCTAATAATATTGCTATTAATGTTCTTTATGCTAATAGTAATGCTATCAATGCGATTAGTTATGCTATTAATTCTATTGTTTATGCTATTAATGCTATTAATAATGCTATTAATGCTATTAATGCTATTAATAATGTTATTCATGCTATTAATAATACTATTAATGCTATTAATGCTAATATTAATGCTATTAATTGTATTATTAATGCTATTAATGCTAATAATTATGCTATTAATGCTAATATTAATGCTAATAGTAACATAGTAACATAGTAACATAGTTTTTAAGGTTGAAGGAAGACTTTAAGTCCATCTAGTTCAACCCATAGCCTAACATGTTGATCCAGAGGAAGGCAAAAAAAAAAACCATGTGGCAACACTAAGCTCCACATTGGGGGAAAAAATTCCTTCCTGACTCCAGATACGGCAATCAGACTAATTCCCTGGATCAACGCCCTATCAAAGAATCTAGTATATATAACTGGTAATATTATAGTTTTCAAGAAAGGCATCCAGGCCCTTCTTAAATGTTAGTAGTGACTCACTCATTACAACATCATGTGGCAGAGAGTTCCATAGTCTCACTGCTCTTACAGTAAAGAATCCGCGTCTGTGATTATGATTAAACCTTCTTCCCTCCAGACATAGAGGATGCCCCCTTGTCCCAGTCTCAGGCCTAAGAGTAAAGAGATCATTAGAAAGGTCTCTGTACTGCCCCCTCATATATTTATACATTATTATAAGATCACCCCTAAGCCTTTGTTTTTCCAAGCTAAATAACCCCAAGTTTAATAACCTGTCTTGGTATTGCAGACCCCTTAGTCCTCTAATAACTTTTGTCACTCTTCTCTGGACCCGCTCTAGTTCAGCTATGTCTTTCTTATACACCGGAGACCAGAATTGTACACAGTATTCTAAGTGTGGTCGCACTAGTGACTTGTATAGAGGTAAAATTATGTTCTCCTCATGAGCATCTATGCCTCTTTTAATACATCCCATTATTTTATTTGCCTTTGCAGCAGCTGCCTGACACTGGCCACTAAATGTGAGTTTGTCATCTACCCATACACCCAGGTCTTTTTCAGTGACAGTTTTGCCCAGTGTTTTACAATTAAGCACATAATTATACGTTTTGTTTCCTCTGCCCAAGTGCATGACTTTACATTTATCCCCATTAAAGCGCATTTGCCATTTAGCAGCCCAAGCTTCTAGTTTACATAAATCCTCCTGTAATATAAAATTGTCCTCCTCTGTATTGATTACCCTGCAGAGTTTAGTGTCATCTGCAAATATTGAGATTCTACTCTGTATGCCCCCTACAAGGTCATTAATAAATTAATGCTAATAATAATCATATTAACGCTATTAATAATGCTATTAAGGCTAATAATCATGCTATTTATGCTATTCAAAATTCTATTAATGCTAATAATATTGCTATTAATGCTCTTTATGCTAATACTCATGCTATTAATGCGATTATTTATGCTATTAATTCTATTATTTAGGCTATTAATGCTATTAATAATGGTATTAATGTTATTAATAATGCTATTCATGCTAATATTAATGCTATTAATTCTAATAATCATGCTATTAATCCTATTAATAATGCTATTAATGCTATTTTTAATTCTATTAATGATATTAATAATTTTATTAATGCTAATAATGCTATTACTCCTCATAATAATGCTATTTATGGTAATAATGCTATTAATACTAATAACAATACTATTAATAGTACTATTATTGCTGTTAATAATGCTATTAATGCTAATAATAATGCTGTTAATGCTAATAATTATGCTATTAATGGTAATAATAATGCTATTAATGCAAATAATATTGCCACGTTCTAGAATCCCGATGCATTTGCATCGGGTTCACAGCTAGTCATTTATAAATTGTGTAAATCTTATGTCTTTGTTTCTATGAGCTATCTTGGGTGACAATTTATTTTGATATTTTAATCAATAGAAAATGATTTTTGATTATATATAAGATCTTTATATAGAAGTTATTTGACATGAACCATAATTGTATGATTTAGAATTGGTGATTTGGGTTTCAAGAACCCAAAGAATGTAATGTTTCTGTATATATATTGTATATCTCTTCTGTTAGGGATGATGGTTTTTCATTTATAGGTATTTCAAGAACTGATATCATATCCTTTTTATATTTTTTTCTTAAAAGGTGGTGTGTATACGTAATATTAGATGATAAGATGCTCAAGGGGGGTGACTTATATTCTTAAGGTTATATGTAAAATTTTGTGATTTGTTTTTTTGTGTTGCAATGTATTACTATGCTATTGATAGTTATGAAAATGATACAAATTTTTATGAGATTATGGTTGAAAATGTTGTCCAGGTAATAGATTCCCCAAGATAGGCTTTTTCTTATGTTTTGACACTTATAAAATGCTCGTCTAACATGTATTTTTTAGTTTTCTCTCCCCTTTAACATACAGCTACTGTGGACCGAAGTCACTTCCTACAGCCTAGAGATGGAGTGATGTCAGAAGAAACGTCAGAAATTCTGCGGATGACTAAAACAGCTGAAGAGCTCAAATGGCAGCCCAACTAGATCCAAGATCTACACTACAAGGCAGATGAACCCAGGAGAAGTACCGAATGTCTCTTACTACAGACGCTGGCCTATATGTGATGGATATAAACACCCCAAGGGACACTGACCGCTTAGGACACCTTTATTTTTTGGATATCAGGGACTGACTTATTTTAGATAAGACTGGAGTTTCCACCAGCAACATTGACTTGGTATGAGACCATGTCATCCTGAATTAGACCGTAGTGAGGACCGACTTATGGAGAATGTCAAATATGATTACTAACAGTTAAGTGATAATTATGACCGGTATTTGATTGCGGCATTCGTATAGTTTCCTTGTTTGTCATGGTTTGTGAGTGTTCATGTCCATCTGATGGTGTAATGGGCAGACCTATGTGTGGAATCCGGTGAAGTGGTGTAAGAAGACTGGCTCCTTCTACTAGGGGAGGAGAAAGTACCTGGGTAGGTCTGTGTGCATGCATTTTGGTTGGAGCATTCACTCATTGCCATGGGAGAAGGGAACTGTGGGAGCATCATTCATTTTATATTTAAAATCTATTTTAGTAAATATAATCTCCATATTTTTTGTGTGAAAAACTTTTACTATGTATTTCAGTAGTATTAAATAGAAAGGTGAAACAAAGAAGAGGAACCCATGTGTATAGGGTGGCGCTAATTTCATGCTGTGTAATACCTTGCATCAAGAAGATGATGTCTCACATCATGAAGGAGACAGTGACCACAATGTATGCAGATCTCAGAGGCCCCGATGATGAAGGAGAAATATACGCCTGAGAATGATGCCATTGCCGCAAGATCCCTTGGAGAAATACGAGAACTTGATACCCATCTTAGAAGATAGAGTAGGGACAGTTTAGGGTGCGGCAAGACCAACTACAAAGGCATCTCGACGTTACGGTTTGTCTCAATGTTGGTGAAGACTCCTTCTCCCTCCTCTACCTTTTCCCCCTCTGCCGCCTAGGGCAAAGATTTAGGGTAAGATTTTGAATGTCTCCAAAGAGGGGAATGTTATGGCAATAAATAGGTAATAATTTACCGTATATACTCGTGTATAAGCCGACCCGTGTATAAGCCGACCCCCTACTTTTGCCCCCAAAACCTGGGAAAACCTATTGACTCATGTATAAGCTGAGGGTGGACCCCAGCACAGGTATACAGCCCCCAGCAGTGTGGTATACAGCAGCCCCAGAGGTATATACAGCAGCCCCAGTGGTAGTGTACAGCAGCAGCCCCAGTGGTATATACAGCAGCAGCCCCAGTAGTTAGTATACAGCAGCCCCAGAGGTATATACAGCAGACCCAGTGGTAGTATACAGCAGTCCCGAGGTGTATACAGCAGCCCCAGTGGTAGTATACAGCAGCCCCAGTGGTATATACAGCCCCAGTGGTAGTATACAGCAGCCCCAGAGGTATATACAGCCCCAGTGGTATATACAGCCCCAGTGGTAGTATACAGCAGCCCCAGAGGTATATACAGCCCCAGTGGTAGTATACAGCAGCTGCAGAGGTATATACAGCCCCAGTGGTAGTATACAGCAGCCCCAGTGGTATATATAGCCCCAGTGGTAGTATACAGCAGCCCCTGAGGTATATACAGCCCCAGTGGTATATACAGCCCCAGTGGTAGTATACAGCAGCCCCAGAGGTATATACAGTCCCAGTGGTATATACAGCCCCAGTGGTAGGATACAGCAGCCCCAGAGGTATATACAGCCCCAGTGGTAGTATACAGCCCCAGTGGTAGTATACAGCAGCCCCAGAGGTATATACAGCCCCAGTGGTAATATACAGCAGCCCCAGTGGTATATACAGCCCCAGTGGTAGTATACAGCAACCCCTGAGGTATATACAGCCCCAGTGGTATATACAGCCCCAGTGGTAGTATACAGCAGCCCCAGAGGTATATACAGCCCCAGTGGTAGTATACAGCAACCCCAGAGGTATATACAGCCCCAGTGGTAGTATACAGCAGCCCCAATGGTATATACAGCCCCAGTGGTAGTATACAGCAGCCCCAGAGGTATATACAGCCCCAGTGGTATATACAGCCCCAGTGGTAGTATACTACAGCCCCAGTGATAGTATACAGCAGCCCCAGTGGTATATACAGCCCCAGTGGTAGTATACAGCAGCCCCAGTGGTATATACAGCCCCAGTGGTAGTATACAGCAGCCCCAGTGATATATACAGCCCCAGTGGTAGTATGCAGCAGCCCCAGAGGTATATACAGCCCCAGTGGTAGTATACAGCAGCCCCAGTGGTATATACAGCCCTAGTGGTAGTATACAGCAGCCCCAGTGGTATATACAGCCCCAGTGGTAGTATACAGCAGCCCCAGTGGTATATACAGCCCCAGTGGTAGTATACAGCAGCCCCAGAGGTATATACAGCCCCAGTGGTATATACAGCCCCAGTGGTAGTATACAGCAGCCCCCAGGAGGTATATAGCAGCCCCCAAATGCTGGCACTTGCCCCCCTTGTAAGGGCCCCCTCCCCCCACTGCTTATCTTACCATCCCGGTCTTCTGCTCAGCGCCGCTCCTCGGTGCTCCGTTCTCCATGCTCCGTCCTCGCTGCATCCGGGATCCACAGCCGTCGCGCGATGACGTCATAGTAACATAGTAACATAGTAACATAGTTTTTAAGGTTGAAGGAAGACTTTAAATCCATCTAGTTCAACCCATAGCCTAACATGTTGATCCAGAGGAAGGCAAAAAAAAAAACCATGTGGCAACACTAAGCTCCACATTGGGGGAAAAAATTCCTTCCTGACTCCAGATATGGCAATCAGACTAATTCCCTGGATCAACGCCCTATCAAAGAATCTAGTATATATAACTGGTAATATTATAGTTTTCAAGAAAGGCATCCAGGCCCTTCTTAAATGTTAGTAGTGAGTCACTCATTACAACAGCATGTGGCAGAGAGTTCCATAGTCTCACTGCTCTTACAGTAAAGAATCCGCGTCTGTGATTATGATTAAACCTTCTTTCCTCCAGACGTAGAGGATGCCCCCTTGTCCCAGTCTCAGGCCTAAGAGTAAAGAGATCATTAGAAAGGCCTCTGTACTGCCCCCTCATATATTTATACATTATTATAAGATCACCCCCTTCGTTTTTCCAAGCTAAATAACCCCAAGTTTAATAACCTGTCTTGGTATTGCAGATCCCTCAGTCCTCTAATGACTTTGGTCGCTCTTCTCTGGACCCGCTCTAGTTCAGCTATGTCTTTCTTATACACCGGAGACCAAAATTGTACACAGTATTCTAAGTGTGGTCGCACTAGTGACTTGTATAGAGGTAAAATTATGTTCTCCTCATGAGCATCTATGCCTCTTTTAATGCATCCCATTATTTTATTAGCCTTTGCAGCAGCTGCCTGACACTGGCCACTAAATGTGAGTTTGTCATCTACCCATACACCCAGGTCTGTTTCAGTGACAGTTTTGCCCAGTGTTTTACAATTAAGCACATAATTATACCTTTTGTTTCCTCTGCCCAAGTGCATGACTTTACATTTATCCCCATTAAAGCGCATTTGCCATTTAGCAGCCCAAGCTTCTAGTTTACATAAATCCTCCTGTAATATAAAATTGTCCTCGTCTGTATTGATTACCCTGCAGAGTTTAGTGTCATCTGCAAATATTGAGATTCTACGCTGTATGCCCCCTACAAGGTCATTAATAAATATATTAAACTAGCTGTGAGCCCGATGCAAATGCATCGGGTGTCTAGAATGTGCATTAATTTGATTATAGTAGTTATAGCTGGTGTGAGGACTTTTCGGGGGGGTGTGAATAGTTTTTGGGGGGTCACATACTTTTTTTGGGGGGTCAGATACTTTTTTGGGGGTCACATACTTTTTTGGGGGGGTCACATACTTTTTTGGGGGGGTCACATACTTTTTTGGGGGGGTCACATACTTTTTTTGGGGGGTCACATACTTTTTTGGGGGGTCACATACTTTTTTTGGGGGGTCACATACTTTATTGTGGGGGTCACATACTTTTTTTGGGGGGGTCACATAATTTTTTTGGGTGGGTCACATACTTTTTTGGGGGGTCACATACTTTTTGGGGGGGGTCACATACTTTTTGTGGGGGGTCCCATACTTTTTTGGGGGGGTCACATACTTTTTTGGGGGGTCACATACTTTTTTTGGGGGTCACATACTTTTTTGGGGGGGTCAGATATTTTGTTTGGGGGGTCACATACTTTATTGGGGGGGTCACATACTTTTTTTGGGGGGTCACATACTTTATTGGGGGGGTCACATATTTTTTTGGGGGGGTCACATACTTTATTGGGGGGGTCACATAATTTTTTTGGGGGGTCACATAATTTTTTTGGGGGGTCACATACTTTTTTTGGGGGTCACATACTTTTTTGGGGGGGTCACATAATTTTTTTGGGGGGTCACATACTTTATTGGGGGGGTCACATACTTTTTTTTGGGGGTCACATACTTTTTTTGGGGGGTCACATACTTTTTTTGGGGGGTCACATACTTTTTTTGGGGGGTCACATACTTTTTTTGGGGGGGTCCAATACTTTTGGGGGGGTCCAATACTTATATTTTAATAAATTAATGTAATTAATATCTTAATGTAATTTTTTTTTTTTTTTTATTATTATTATTTTTTATTTTATTATTTATTTTTATTTTTTTTTTTACGATTTTTATAATTATTAAATTTATTTATTATTTTTTATTTTAAGTGACTTTTTTTGTATTAAAATTATGTTATTTTATTAAAAAACCGCATCTGCGGTGCGGTTGCGGTAATCCCCATACAAAGTATAGGGGGACTTGCGGCAGGTGCGGCAAAACCGCACTTGCCGCACCTGCCGCAAGTCCCCCTATACTTTCTATGGGGATTACCGCAACCGCGCCGCAACTGGCACTTGCGGCGCAATTGCGGTAATCCTTATGGGTTTTACCGCAACCGCGCCGCAAGTGCTCGCACTCAGCCAGCGACTCGCAATGCGGCGCGGTTGCGGTAATCCTTATGGGTTTTACCGCAACCGCGCCGCAAGTGCTCGCACTGAGCCAGCGAGTTAATATGCAGCGCGGTTGCGGTAATCCACAGGGCAATGGGGCACAGGGGCACAGAGGCACAGGGGCACAGGGGCACAGAGGCACAGGGGCACAGGGGCACAGAGGCACAGGGGCACAGGGGCACAGGGGCACAGGGGCACAGGCTCCGGAGCACTGTGTCACCATGTGCTGACAGCAGCTGCTCCGGAGCGGGTGACAGGGGCACAGGGGCACTTGGGCACAGGGGCACTGGGGCACAGGGGCAGAGGCTCCGGAGCACTGTGTCAGCATGTGCTGACAGCAGCTGCTCCGGAGCGGGTGACAGGGGCACAGGGGCACTTGGGCACAGGGGCACTGGGGCACAGGGGCACACGCTCCGGAGCACTGTGTCAGCATGTGCTGACAGCAGCTGCTTCGGAGCGGGAGGCACAGGGGCACAGGGGCACAGGGCGGCTGAGGTAGCGACTCGCAATGGCCTCGCGGCCATTGCTCGCGCTACCTCAGCGGTACATCGCTAAATTTGTGGCCGAGCCTCTGGTTCTATTTTCGGCCACCGACTCGCAATGGCCGCTTCGCGGCCATTGCTCGTGCGTGGTGACGTCAGCGGCTCGCAATGGCCGCTACGCGGCCAATGCTTCGCCGTGATGACGTCACAGAGTGTGACATATCCACGGCACGTTGTCGGGGTCCGACACGAAAATGCCTACGGCAATTATATAGTAGATAGAAGCGGGCCCAACACTGACCCCTGTGGTACCCCACTGTTAACTGTGACCCATTCTGAGTGTGTTCCATTAATAACCACCCTTTGTTTCCTATCACTAAGCCAGTTCTTAACCCACTTACACATATTTTCCCCTATCCCCATTGCCCTCATTTTATGTATCAACCTTTTGTGTGGCACCGTATCAAAAGCTTTTGAAAAGTCCATATACACCACATCCACTGCATTTCCTTGGTCCAGTCCAGAACTTACTTCTTCATAGAAGCTTATCAGATTAGTTTGACAGGAACGGTCCCTCGTAAAACCATGTTGATAATGGGTCATGAGGTTATTTTTGTTCAGATACTCCAGTATAGCATCTCTTAGAAAACCCTCTAGGATTTTACCCACAGTAGAGGTTAAGCTTACTGGCCTATAATTTCCAAGTTCAGTTTTTGTCCCCTTTTTGAATATTGGCACCACATTTGCTATACGCCAGTCCTGTGGTACAGACCCTGTTATTATGGAATCTTTAAATATTAAAAATAATGGTCTATCTATGACAGTACTTAATTCCTGCAGCACTCTGGGGTGTATCCCATCCGGGCCCGGTGATTTGTCAATTTTAGTGATTTTTAGACGATGCCGTACTTCCTCTTGGGTTAAGCAGGTGACATTTAATTGAGACTTTTTGTTATCACTGATCATATTGTCTGTCATGGGATTTTCTTGTGTAAATACTGTTGAAAAAAAGTCATTTAGCATATTGGCTTTTTCCTCATCCTCATCCACCATTTCACCCAGACTATTTTTATGCCTGCGACGGCTGGAGATCCCGGATGTAGCAGGATGGGAGCATGAAGAACGGAGCACCGAGGAGCGGCGCTGTGCAGAAGACCGGGATGGTAAGATACGCAGCGGGGGGGGGGTCCTTACAAGGGGGTAGAGTGCCAGCATTTGGGGGCATATATGCACTGCTTCCCCCTGCCTCTGATTGACAGGGGGAAGCAGTGCATATATAATGAGCGGCCCCAACTACCGTATTGACCCGTGTATAAGCCGAGGGGGAGACTTTTCAGCCCAAATTTTGGGCTGAAAAACTCGGCTTATACACGAGTATATACGGTATATATAATTATTATTATTATTATTATTTATTTATATAGCGCCATTGATTCCATGGCGCTTTACATAAGCAGTGGGGGTAACAAGGACAGGTACAGTACATATGAGCAGTCAATGCTTGCTGATACACGACGGGAGAGGTTTATAGAAGTCATTCAGAAATCTTTCAGTGAACAGGCTAGAGGCCTCTTTGTAGGAAAAAGGCCTTGCTCTTTTCTCTAGTTAGCCCTCTCTCCTTCTTCCCTCCCATCCCATGGGATTCCTCTGGCTCAGATTTTATATAATGTTTTGACTTAGAGGTAGCAGTATAGAAGTTCTTATCAGCATGTTCTGAATGTACTGTTCGAATCCAAGGCTAGATTAAACGAACTAACACACAGAATATAATTGAATGTTTTTTTTCAGAATAAAATGTAGATTCAGCATAATATGATGCATTTACCTAGAAACACCCCTAAGGAATGCCCCTTTAATGATAAGTAATAAAACTGCTAACGGCTGCTAAAATAAAGGTCTTTGTCATTAAACTCTACATTGACTTGTGTGTAAGCGTGGTTCTTATGGTGGCGTGCACACACTCAGACAAAGCATCCAATTTGTGGGCAGACAATAAGATGACAGCCCACCCGAAAGGTGTGGAGGGCATCCATTACAGTGAGGGGGAGGGATTTCAGGAGAGTCACACTTCAACCGCTCAACCAGCAACTGAACATAATAATGAATGCAGCTCGGGAGCACAACACAGGAAGCAAGACCTTCACACCAATGCCTCATGCAGCCCTTAAAAGAAAACAACACATACAGCAGCATCTGTAAATGACCACAACTCCTCAGCTGAGTGACTTACATTTTCCAGATATTTTAACGTAAACCTGATGGTATTGAGCCCTGCTGCCAGCATAGTAAGGAGGTGTGCTGGATTTCTTCTGTGCAGTTTGAACCCGGGTCACATTACCAGACAGGCTTTGAGCGCAGGTGGAGGACCTAGAAGAGGTAAGGGAGGCAGAAGTGTGGCGCCCCTGCGTCCAGGAGGCCACAAAGGGAACTGCAGCCAGGCAGGTAGGACATTGTTGCACATCAACACCTTCACAGCCCACACAACCCACGTGTAAGAGAAGGTAACATCCAGCCCTGAGATTAGATACTCTATGAGATTGAGGGGTGGTGGATCAGAGGAGTGGGTTGGACAAACACGTAGTCAGGTGACTTGACAGTATATAGGAAGGGGGAGGAGTGAAGGAGTTCAGTAGGCCGAGGGAGGCTGAGCTGTAAAGACCCAGAAGTAGGCCACAGTGAGCTGAGATGCAAATGTGGCACCCCATGGGTTAATGTGCCACAATAACATCACAAGGGTTCTCTCCCCCACTACACACTGACAAACACTACCACCTCTGGGCCAAGAGGGGGAGCACCACTTGCTTCCTTATATACTCTTGCCCATGAGGAAGGAGCTCAGAACAGCTCAGGAGACCGTACAGCACGGTGTAGTGCTGTGAAGAGGACACAGAGCAGAGTTAGCTCAGTGCAGACCTAGCAAGGGTCAGAGGAACAGGAGAACGACAGACAGAGGAACACGTCTGGGAGCTGGAGTGATACCTTCACTTGCCCCAGAAGAACGCACAGAACGGACACCGGATCCGGTACTGTGTCTGGCACCCACAGCACAGTGAATCCAGGAACAGTGGGATCTCTAGATGCCCCCTAGTACCAGAGCGAAGCAACACGGAGGGGTCAGCACAGCATAGAGGACTCAAGTTGCCTAGCCAAGAGGTACCAGCAGAATACAGAGAGATGTGAGGAATCCCAGCAGCTCAGCTAACAGCAGCAGCCAGGACACACACACACAGTGCAGCATAAGGACGCTGACGACCCCGGACAGGGTTGGGAGAGAGCTTAGCCCCATTACAGACTCTGTGGACTATAACCTGCAACAACATCTGCAGTAAAGCTTTGGAAAACAGCAAAACTGTGAGTCTGTGTCTTGATTGCGACCTTTGCTCCAGATTCAGCACAGAGAGCTTCCCCCTGCTACAAGCCTGTCAGTTCTGCAGCATCAGGAGAAGAAGAGAATTGCATCAGTGTCTACCAAACGTGAGTGTGTGTCCTTTAACCCTTCTCCACCATCTATAACCCCAATAGACTTTAACCCTTACTGCCCCGGGGGATACAGTTCTCCCCACTGGAACTATACCATCTTCGCTGCCACTCCATCACCCCCGGAGGTTCTGCAGCAGCGGCGGCCCCATCACTGGCCGCACCAAGTGGGTGGCGTCACCCGTGACAATCCCCTTGTAAATATTCCCCTTTATTTGCCGAGCCAGGGACACGGTCCGGACCAAGCCACCTGTGACATCCCCAGTACCGTGCGGTCCGGCACCGAGTACCCCAGTCCCGTGGGGCCCGACAACCTGGCGTCACGAACAGGATCTACCCGGTCCAAAAGAATTGGACCCTGTGCGCCATCCGAACTGTATTTCTGATAATCAGCCATTTTGGAGCGCGCGGCGCGCGGGAAAGAAAGGGGGCGGTACCCTGCATTGGCGCAAACCCAGCCTCCTCCCTTGGTGCTGACGACATCCGGCGGGGAAGGAGATCCCTGTTGCGCCCCGGATCCTCCCAGAGACATCCGGACGGAAGCGGAAGACGGAGGGCGCATATTAACTAAGGGGGCCCAAGATGTCGCAGGCCGATGCACAAGACGGCGGCGGAGTAGCCGATGGAGCTGCAGCGCCGGGTCAGCCAGTAGCGTCCGGCGGTGCAGCGGCGCAAGGAACAGCATCCATAATGCCATTCCTGATGCCGTATACTCCAGGGGCAATGGGCTGCCCCAATACTCCGGTGAGCCTAATACTTTAACTGACTTTATGCAAAAGATTAAAGAGTATTATGTGATGTACCCCCTCACTGAAGCCCAGCGTGTAGGAATGATAATGGGACAGTTAACGGGCAATGCACGGCGTGAGGTTGCGTCCTGGCTGGACACAGATAAGGACACTGTAGAGCATCTAGCAGCCAGACTGAAAGCTTGAGTCTGCTGTTGATGCCCGGGCTAAGATGAGGTTCTTTGCATGCCACCAGAAACCTAAACAGAGTGCCAGAGACTTTGCCTTGAACTTGCAGGAAGCACTCAAAGCCCTTAAGCTGGCAGAACCTGCTTTAGCCCCGGGGGCTGATAAAATGCTATTTGACCAATTCATAGAGGGCCTCCATTCCCCTTCCCATCGAGGACAGTTAAGCATGGTACTGCTGCAGAACCCTGACATGACATTTACTGAGCTGAAAGATAGAGCTATCCGTCTGCAGCAGCTGGAAGAGCCAAGGGAATTAACATCTGTGCTTGACACTGCAGCAGCACCTCAGCAGGCGGCAGCGCCAGCGACATCTGCTATGTCAGCGACTGCTGCTGAGGCCGGGGAATATATCTCAAATGCAGCCATCAACCAAAAGCTAGATGCCCTGACGGACACCGTGATCTCCATGGCCAAGGTCATCAAGGAACTGCGAGAGTCAAAACCTGCACCCAAGATCAAGTTGGCGACCAGCAGAGAGGATGTTCCGTGGATGAGGCCCAGAAGATACCCAGCAGCAAGAGGACGACCCAGCGATCGCTACCAACCAGATGGACAGCCTATTTGCCGCCGTTGTCAGAAATCAGGCCATTTTGCCCGAGAGTGTCCTTTAAACGACGATTCCCTGGGCAGGTGGACCGTTCCCCAGGAATGAACGATCAAGGCCCCTCAGCCTGGCATGACAAATTCGTGGGAGGAAAGCCGGTGATCCCTATTGTGTTGGATGGCATCCCCTTTAGTGCCTTGCTGGATACCGGATCCCAAATAACATCCATCCCACATGTTCTATATAAAAGGTACTGGGCTGATTCAGACATTACTAATGCACCAGATGACTTTAATTTTGATATATGGGCTGGTAATGATTGATAATACCAAAGGTTGGATTTAGAGAAATGAATATTCAGGTTGGGAAGGTAGAATTGCAGAACCAGGGTATTATAATCGTAGATGTCAACCGGCGAGACCGTGAACCCGTGATGCTGGTAGGAATGAATGTAATTGAGAAATGTTTTTCCGAAGTGTTAAGTGTTTTGCAGCAAATCGCCGAGACTGCCGGAACTGGACAACAGAGGCTTCTGCACAAAGAGATCAAAGCCCTGATGTTGAAGCAGCAGGTAGAAATATCCGGAGGTGAGATCGGCAGTGTACGAGTAAGTGACCCAATACCCATTGTAATTCCTCCCAAAACTGAAATGTTGGTATGGTGCAGAGCCGCAATAGGCATTAAAGGGCAAGACTATCAGGCCCTGGTAGAACCCGTGTACTCAGACAGTAGACCGACCATACTCACTGCTAGGGGAGTGGTTGACGTACACAGGGGAAGAGTGCCATTATGCCTATTGAACTGCGGAGAAGATGAGGTCACATTACCAAAGTATGCTACCATGGCTAAGTTGTACACGGTTGATAACAACAACATTACAGCCGCCGAGCCCTTGAACCCGTCATGTCAGGCGGATGACAATGGCTCAGAGGAGAAGCTGGAGGATTGGTGCCAAAAGTTGCATGTAGGTACCATTTCTACACCTCCCCGTCACAAGCATGGAGTATACCGGGTAGTGAAGGAATATGAACAGATATTCAGTAAACACCCGTTAGACTTTGGGCAGATCAAAGGGGTAGAGCACACTATACCCACAGGTAACCATCAACTTATAAAAGAGAGGTATAGACCCTTACCACCAGCTCACTACCAAACCACCAAAGATATGCTCAGAGAAATTAAATCTGCAGGGGTAATAAGAGACAGTTGTAGCCCCTGGGCAGCCCCTCTAGTGTTAGTTAAAAAAAAGGATGGGACCATGAGAATGTGCGTAGATTACCGGCAGATTAATCGCATCACACATAAGGACGCATACCCATTACCTAGGATTGAGGAGTCATTAGCTGCATTAAAATCTGCTAACTACTTTTCCACCCTTGATCTGACTAGTGGGTACTGGCAGGTTCCTGTGGCCGAGGCCGACAAGGAGAAGACAGTGTTTACTACGCCGATGGGTCTCTGTGAGTTCAATTGTATGCCGTTCGGACTCTGCAACGCACCTGGGACCTTCCAACGTCTGATGGAGAGCTGCCTCGGGCACAAGAACTTTGAAACTGTCCACCTGTACCTAGATGATGTCATAGTCTACTCGAAGACGTACGAGCAACATCTACAAGACCTGGCAGAAGTGTTCGAAGCTTTATCGAAATATGGCATGAAAATCAAGCCATCCAAGTGTCACCTTCTCAAACCAAAGGTACAGTACCTGGGACATGTCGTGAGTTCAGAGGGAGTAGCACCGGATCCTGATAAAGTCACAGCAATAAGGGATTGGCCAAGACCTACGAACGTAAAAGAAGTGAGGCAATTCCTGGGCCTGGTAGGCTATTATAGAAGATTTATCTGAGGATTCACGAAGCTAGCGGCTCCCCTGCAAGACATTCTGGTAGGACGATCAAAGAAGACTTCAAACTGTAATTCCCTGACATGGTGGGATGAGGAAAGGGAAGATTCCTTCAATAAGCTAAAAAGTGCGCTGACGGGAGAAGAGATCCTGGCATACCCTGATTACCATCAACCATTCATTCTGTACACGGATGCCAGCAACGTGGGACTGGGAGCAGTATTGTCGCAGAAGCAAGGAGGCAAAGAAAGAATTATTGCCTTTGCAAGCAGGAAGCTCCGGCCTACAGAACGAAATCTCGAGAACTACAGCTTCTTCAAGTTAGAGCTACTGGCAGTAGTTTGGGCTGTGACTGAACGCTTTAAACATTACTTGGAAGGTGCAGAATTCACCATCTACACGGATAACAACCCGTTGACTCACCTGGACACAGCAAAATTAAGTGCTCTGGAGCAGCGATGGATAGCCCGGCTATCTAACTACAACTTTGTCATCAAATATCGGGCAGGCCGCAAAAATGGGAACGCAGATGCCTTATCCCGGATGCCGCACCTGAAAGACGTGGAAGAGGAACCGGAAGAGTTGGAAGAGATTGAACTACCGGCCTTTCATCGTTCAAGGGTAGCAGATTATCAACCCGGCATCTACCAAAGAAAGCAGGAAGTAAATCTTAACCCGTTAAGACATTACGAATGGGCCGAAACCCAAGATACTGATCCAGCTGTGAAGCTAGTGAAAGAACTGCTTACGCGACAAGGTGCATACCCGGATCAGAATGCCCCAGCTGAGACCATACAGCTCTGGAAAGAGACAGGCAAGTTGTTTCTGAATCAAGGGAAGCTCTGTAGACGATTTACCAATCCCAAGATGCATGAACTGGTCTGGCAGATAATCGTGCCCAAGCGAGACACCCAAATGGTCTTAGAAGCTTATCATGACAACGCAGGTCATTTTGGATGGAAGAAGTTAGAAGCGATCCTAAGAGACAGATTCTATTGGGTTGGCATGAGAAGATCCATTGAACTATGGTGCAGAAGATGTGCCGCATGCAACCTCAGAAGGAAAGATCCACAGAAAGCTCCACTTCAGCCAATAGTAACCAAGCAGCCACTCGAGCTAGTCGCGTTAGACCACGTCAAGTTGTCACCAAGCCGGTCAAGCTATGTCTATGCCTTAACCATCGTGGACCATTACTCACGCTTCTTAGTGGTGGTACCCGTCAAAGACTTGACAGCGAAGACGGCAGCAAAAGCATTCCAGATGCATTTCTGTAGACCGCATGGTTACCCAGAACAAGTCCTTGCAGACCAAGGTCCAGCTTTTGAATCAGAACTATTCAAGGAATTCTGCAATATGTATGGTTGTAAGAAGATTCGCACAACAACGTATCATCCTCAAACAAATTGTCTATGCGAGAAGATGAATCATATCGTAATCGAACTGTTAAAGACCTTACCAGAGTCAGAAAGAAACCAGTGGCCAGATAAATTACCTGATTTGGTAGTCTTATACAACCATGTCCCCATGAGTTCTACAAACTGCACTCCAGCATACCTTATGCGTGCAAGACCCGGTAAACTACCAATTGATCTAGAAATGGGAATTGAGAAACCAGATACAGAGGTAGAAGAATCAGATTGGGATACCAAACGTCAGAAACAGTATCAACAAGTGCAAGAATGTGTAGAGAGAAACCTACAACAAGCAAGAGCAAGACAAGAGAAGACCTTTAACAAACATGCTCAAGCAATGCCATTAAAAGAAGGTGATCAAGTTCTCAAGAGAAAGAGACGTACAAACAAACTGGATAATCAGTGGGAAACCGTCCCATACACAGTCCTACCATCTAACCTAGACAATGTTAAAACCTGTTTGATAAGTAAAGATGAAGGAAGAACTTCAGCAGTCGTATCTCGTGATCAGCTAAAATTGTGTCCTGAAACCCTGAAGACACCTGAAGTCATAGAATCCATACAGGTTCAACCTATCCAAGAAAAAGAAGTATTCCACACGGTACTAGGAGATTTTACTAAAACATGGCCGAATTACCATGGAGCAGTTGTCGTACCCATGATTGCATTCCCTTCAATGGTGGACCCAAAACCAGAACCTGTGTTACCAGAACCTGTGTTACCAGAACCTGTGTTACCTGAAGAAGACCCAAGACTTGAAGAACTTGAAGAACTGGAAGTAGAATCCGAAGAGGAAGAACAAATTCCTGGTCCCAGCGAACTTGCCAGTCCTGCAGTCAGACCTCCATCTGCCATAACACCAGGCACTCCAAATAGGTACACGTCTACTCACACTTTCAGACTAACTCCACCAACATTGGGCAGATCAGAGCGTAGTACGCAAGGTCAGTTACCAGCTAGGTACAAAGAGTAAAATGCAGAATTAAATATGTAATGTAAATATGTTTGTTTAAATGTAAAGTAAACGTAAATCGAGCCAGTAGACTGTGTCCAAGAGGGTAGAGGAACTGGATTGACCCCTATGTACATTAAGTTAGGGAAAGAAAGTGCCTGGGGGTGGTGTAGCGAACTCAGGCCTCCTAAGCAGAAACGCCCGTGGACAAATGTATATAGTTATTGTAACGTTAAAAAAGCCCAGTACCTACAGAGACTATCCTGTATGAACTTTGAACTTTTCTTATTTACTTATGGACCATACATATATACCACGGACTGGTTGTGGTAAAAAACTCTCTTGTATATATTCATCAGCCCGGAGGCAATAGACTAAACCTCCGGAAGGACTGCTTTTTGACTTTCGAACTCTTTTTCACATTTTAGTGATTTTTGTACTTTTTCATTTCAAGTTTATGTCAATATTAATTGTGTTTAATTGTTGTTTACTTGTTTTTCTACAGTCCCGGAGTACTGTATTTAACTAAGGGGGAATGTGGCACTCCATGGGTTAATGTGCCACAATAACATCACAAGGGTTCTCTCCCCCACTACACACTGACAAACACTACCACCTCTGGGCCAAGAGGAGGAGCACCACTTGCTTCCTTATATACTCTTGCCCATGAGGAAGGAGCTCAGAACAGCTCAGGAGACCGTACAGCACGGTGTAGTGCTGTGAAGAGGACACAGAGCAGAGTTAGCTCAGTGCAGACCTAGCAAGGGTCAGAGGAACAGGAGAACGACAGACAGAGGAACACGTCTGGGAGCTGGAGTGATACCTTCACTTGCCCCAGAAGAACGCACAGAACGGACACCGGATCCGGTACTGTGTCTGGCACCCACAACACAGTGAATCCAGGAACAGTGGGATCTCTAGATGCCCCTAGTACCAGAGCGAAGCAACACGGAAGGGTCAGCACAGCATAGAGGACTCAAGTTGCCTAGCCAAGTGGTACCAGCAGAATACAGAGAGACGTGAGGAATCCCAGCAGCTCAGCTAACAGCAGCAGCCAGGACACACACACACAGTACAGCATAAGGACGCTGATGACCCCGGACAGGGTTGGGAGAGAGCTTAGCCCCATTACAGACTCCGTGGACTATAACCTGCAACAACATCTGCAGTAAAGCTTTGGAAAACAGCAAAACTGTGAGTCTGTGTATTGATTGCGACCTTTGCTCCAGATTCAGCACAGAGAGCTTCCCCCTGCTACAAGCCTGTCAGTTCTGCAGCATCAGGAGAAGAAGAGAATTGCATCAGTGTCTACCAAACGTGAGTGTGTGTCCTTTAACCCTTCTCCACCATCTATAACCCCAATAGACTTTAACCCTTACTGCCCCGGGGGATACAGTTCTCCCCACTGGAACTATACCATCTTCGCTGCCACTCCATCACCCCCGGAGGTTCTAAAGCAGCGGCAGCCCCATCACTGGCCGCACCAAGTGGGTGGCGTCACCCGTGACAATCCCCTTGTAAATATTCCCCTTTATTTGCCGAGCCAGGGACACGGTCCGGACCAAGCCACCTGTGACATCCCCAGTACCGTGCGGTCCGGCACCGAGTACCCCAGTCCCGTTGGGCCTGACACAAAGGCCAGAGAACAGCAGCAGGTTGAGCTGAAGCTGAGCAGGAGAGAGCCACACTGCCTGGAAGAGTGAAGACAGACGGAGCGCAGAATCTGTACTGAGCCAGTGTGAGCCAGAGGAGAGAGAAAGCCCATCCTGAGTCAGATCCCCAGGAGTGTGAGAGAGCCGAGAGGGACGGTGTAACTCAGGGCCCTAGAACCACAGCTAAAGCGACCGACTGCAGGCGGAGTAGCCCTCCTATGATACTAAGAGACACAGAAGGAAAGGAGCCTGGTAGCGCCTCGTGCTGGAGGACTGCTGGAGGCTGGGCTGAAGTAGAGTGTCGGCTCTAGAGGGGACCTTAGTTTACCCGACATCCCCAAACCACACGACGGGGGGGTCTGAGTTTCAGATTGAGATCCCTACCTAAAGGACAGGCAGCTCAGTGACACACGTAGGACTCACAGAAGCCCGAGTCACCGCCATACTGTCCAGCGTTTCACACACACCCGTGGAGACGGAGACCACAATAGCCCGGAAAGGACACTGCAGACTGTGTGAGAGGTCACAGAGAGAGAGGCCTGGCTTCAGGGAGCAAAGGGAACCCGGAGAGGGAGAATGTGCCCGTGTACTGTGAACTGTACTTGAACCTTGTAAGAACTGCAAACTACCTGTGAACTGTTGGAGCAACTGAGAGTAAAGCTTGGAAAACCCTGGAACGGCTTCCCTTGTGTCTCTGTGTGCAAGCTATTCCCTCCATACAGGAGACAGCCTGTCAGCACCAGCCAGAAGGAGAGATCCCTGTGTGGCACCCTGGCACCTGTTGGGCACCACAGAAATCCTTAGGGCACAAATGGAGTAAGTAACAGCACAGCAAAACCCACAACACAACAACACTTAGAACACCTGGTTTCACCCCGAGCCTCTAGGGGGAGCTCCACTGGTGACTTTGAACCAGTTCCCCCTATAAATAGAGTCTTGGAGGGAGAAACTTCAGAGTGTGGTAGACGCTACAAGAGCTGCCAGTCTGTGTGAAACCTCCACCCTATGAGGAACACACTAGGCCCAACCAGCCTGCTAGCAAGTGGAAATACCTGCAATTGGGATAAGAGGAAGAAGGAGAACACCTCTCAGGAACACAGAGTTAATCTGACTCTTTCCTTAATCACCGGTTACTGGAACCGAAGCTGTGAGAGCTACCCAGCCACCACAGAGAACCAGCACCATCAACAGGAGTTTTAGCCACCTGTTCCACCTGATGCACCCATCCACGAGAGCCCAGGGAAGAGTACTGATCCTGCTCAGACCCTTTTACAGTGCCCTCCGTGCTGATAACCAGGTGAAGCAAGTTCCATTGAACACACTGCCCGGTCCGGCTGGATTCCACATCCACCCGACCTTAGCACCAGAACTAGAGAAAGGAAGCCTAACACTGCTTGCTGTGAAACTCCAGAAGTGCCGACTTCACTATCCCGGTCCGAGTGTACCTGATTACCATCCAGTAAAGGTACCTAAAAGAGACTTTGTGTGGTTGTACGTTACTCCTGGATTCAGCGCGCAGCACCCCGCAGCTGCCTCACAACATCTTGTGCAGCTCCCGGCTGCGGGGACTCCCGCTCGTCCTGTGGGGAGCGTTCCATCTCGCTGTATAACATCCCCCGGAGACCCGAACAGTTACCAGAACACCCGCAGGTGGCGTCACGAAGACAAATCACCCCCACTGTTCCGCCATTCCCCTATTGATCTGGACCACCGGGCCTACACCACCGCAGGCGCGGTTCCGTGACTGGAGGAGAAACAACGCCCGCCACGTGTACCCCCGGCTACGGTGAGTCACCTGCAGCGTCTGCGAAGTAAGTGTGCTACACAACACTCCACAATAGACTTAACCCTTACTGCCCCTGGGAACACAGTTCTACCCACTGGAACTACACCATCTCCGCTGCCATTACATCGTCCCCGGAGGTTCTGCAGCAGCAGTGGCCTCATCACTGGCCGCATCAAGTGGGTGGCGTCACGAGTGACATCCCCTGTAAATAGCCCCTCTTTTATTGCCAGGGCCCGGGACACGGTCCGGACCAGGACCACCCGTGACTTCCCCAGTAGAGACCCGGTCCGGCACCGAGTACCCTCGTCCCAGTGGGCTCGACAGAAGCAGTGGAGGAACTTCTAGATATAGAGGTTTGACACACAACCAGTGTGGATTGCAAGACTTGTACAACAGCCTCTTCTCCTGCTGTCACCATAGTCACCCAGTTCCCAGTCAGCAAAATGTAACGCTCCTGTCCATGCTTACTAGTCGAGGTGTCTGTGGTGAAATGCACCCTGTCACACACAGAGTTTCTCAAGGAAGTGGTGATGTTATGTTGGTATAGAGTAGGCACAGCTTTCTTCGAGAAGTAGTGGCAACTGGGCATGTGGTACTGGGGCACTGCGACGGCTAAAAGGTCTTGAAAGTCCACAAGCCGAAAAGGCAGCATTTCTGTAGCCAACAGCTTGCAGATGGTGAAATTCAACCTCTTAGCTTCGGCATGGGTAGAAGGAAATGATCTTTTCCTTGTCCACATCTGAGGGACCGAGAGCTGGCTGCTGTGCTGAGACAGGGTTGAGTAGGGTGTCCCAGACAAACTGCTGGTCTGTGAGGGAGATGTAGGCGGACATAATATGTCACATTCATAAAAAGGTGGTGCTCTCAATGTCTGACAGCGCTCAACACCAGCAGGTTTTCCACTTCCAAAACAGCTGACAACCTGTCAATCACACTGGCTGTTGCGGGTAAAGAGGTGGAAGTTCTGCGGCCTAAAGCCTGTTTGACAGGTGTCCCCACAGTCACAGAGGATGAAGAAGCTGCAGATGCACTTGATGGGCCACACAGTGGTTGGCCAGGCCTGCTAGGCCGCATTGTAGCACAGTGAGCTTCCCACTGTGACTTATGCTTCATGTCCATGTGACGCTTCATGCATGAAGTACTCAAACTATTGATTTATTGGCCTCTACTCAGACTTTGTTTACAAATTTTGCAGATAACATGAGTTGGGTCATCCTTTGCGATCTGAAAAAGGCCCGGGCTAGGCAAGGCTTAGCGCCAATGCGACCTGCAGAGCCACGACAGCTTCTGCACAGAGGCAGAGCTGTGGCTGAGGACGCAGTTGTTCACGTGTTTCCAGGACTCCGTTTCTGTACAGGAAGCCACAACCTAACCTCGTAACTAGCATCCTCCTCCACCTCCTCTGCTGAGCTCATCAACTGCCTGTCTGGGGGTTGACAGTAAGTGGGATCTCCAACCTCATCATCACTCTGTGTGTTCTCACACTCGTCGTCCTTAGAGCCTACCTCTTTCTACCCTGAGCATAAATTAAAGTTGTCATTCCAATCAGGTATCTGAGTTTCATCATCATCTGCCTCATTGTCTCCACCAACAGTGGTTACAGTTTGGGAATGAGGGTCTACATTATGCTTGGACCCTTCTTCATCTGGGCCTAGATCTGACTCAAAATGATTTTGGGCATTGGTGTGACTCCCTGATGAAGGAGCATAGCAGGTTCCGAAACGTTCTGGATACTATAAACTTATAGAGTGAAGTTTGGACTTCGAGTCGTTTGTGGTAGCACGGACTGACAGCACATTGTCCCTGAAAATCTCTAGAATTTTACCACATAGCACGTGGAGGTGTGGGTCCAGCAGCAGCCGCCATTACATGCCTTCTATACTAGTTATGTGTAACACAACTACATAAGGTGAGCACTGACTATTATGGCTCTTAAGCCGCCAATTGTCTAAAAAGATAAGACCCTATCTGCGTTTGCTTCTCTTTTTTACTTTTATTGATTCTACACAAGTGCCTGACACACACTGCTACTAACCAAAAAGGATTTGCTTGTCTAGATGCAGTAAAAAAAGGCTATTAAACACAGGAGGTATAGCTTTCTTCACAACAATGCTACACCAGTGACTGGCACACACTGCTACTAGCCAAAAAGGTTTTGCTTGTCTAGATGCAGTAAAAAAAGGCTAGTAAACACAGGAGGTGTAGCTTTCTTCACAACTGTGCTACACCAGTGCCTGACACGAACTGCTACTAGCCAAAAAGGATTTGCTTGGCTAGGTGCAGTAAAAAAATGCTAGCAAACACAGGAGGTGCATCTTTCTTCACAACAGTGCTACACCAGTGCCTGGCACACACTGCTACTAACCAAAAAGGATTTGCTTGGCTGCTTTTGGAAGTGCACTGAACTGTAGGCTGATTTTCTGCTAAGGAAAAAAACAAAAAAAACCTTTAAATCTTCTTTCTTAGCGAGTGTGACGAGCTGAGTGTGATCGAGAGCGCAAGTGCGGACAGAAGTAAGTGTGTGACTTGTGATTCAGTGAGGAGGTATTTGGGAATCCTGCAACAAATACCTGTGTGAATTGCTGACTGCTTTTTTTTAACCTTTTTAATTTTATTGGGCTTTCTTAACTTTCTTTTCTCTCTACAAGTTTATAGTCTCTTAGTTTACTATCTGTAAGTTAAAGGGTTGCACTTAAAACATGTGGTGTAGCTATACTTACAAGGGGTTAATTAAGGGTGGGGGTGCATAATTAAGGGTTTATAAGTAGCAGCTTGTTGGGGCTTCAGTACTTGGTAGTACACTGAGCCGTAGGCTGATTTTCTGCTAAGGAAAAAAACAAAAATAAAACCTTTAAATATTTCTTAGCAAGTGTGACGAGCTGAGTGTGATCGGGAGCACAAGTGCGGATGGAAGTAAGTGTGTGACTTGTGATTCAGTGACTTTGGATTCAGGGAGTTTGGAAGGGAGGACTAACTGAATTGCTGGTTGTATTTTATTAATACTTTGCTTTTCTTTTTACTTATCATTTCTGTCTGGTGCAATCCCCATTAGGAAATGAGCTCCATAATTGGCAATGCCATCCAGTGTACATCTTGCCACATGTATGCAATCCTTGAACAGCCGGTCGAGGGTGCATACCGCTGTGTGAGATGTGAGTATGTTGTGCATTTGGAAGCCCAGATACTGGATCTAAATGAACAACTGGCAATGCTGAGATCCATAGACAATATGGAAAGGAGTCTGCTGCTCACTGAACAGCTGCTCAATGGGATAGATGTGGGGGAGGATGGTAGCATGGAGCTGCAGGACAGTGAGGTAGCTAGCTGGGTGACAGTTGGAAGGCGGGGTAGAGATAAGAGTACCTGGGAGGCTAGCCCAGATCTGGCACACCTCAATACATTTGCTAAGTTAGCAGATGAGGGGGGTGTGAGTTCAGGTATAGCACTGCTGCAGTAGGGCATGCCTTCTGAAAACCGGAGGAGTGTCAGCTGCAGTAAGGGGGAAAACAGGAGAGCAGGGCAGGCTAGGCAGGTGCTGGTAGTGGGGGACTCAATTATTAGGGGAACAGATAGGGCAATCTGTCACAAAGTCAGGGATCGTCGAACAGTTTGCTGCCTACCTGGCGCTCGAGTCCGGAACATCACTGATCAGGTTGACAGATTACTGGGAGGGGCTGGTGAGGACCCAGCGGTCATGGTGCACATTGGAACAAATGACAAAGTTAGAGGTAGGTGGAAGGTCCTTAAAAATGATTTCAGGGAATTAGGCTGCAAGCTTAAAGCAAGGACCTCCAAGGTAATATTCTCTGAAATACTGTGTGTAACACGTGCCACACCAGTGAGGCAACGGGAGATTAGGGAAATAAATAAGTGGCTCAGGAATTGATATAGGAAGGAGGGTTTGGGTTCCTTGAGAACTGGGCCGACTTCTCTGTTGGCTACAGGTTCTATGCTAGGGACGGGCTGCACCTCAATGGGGAGGGTGCAACTGTGCCGGGGGAAAAAATGTCTAGAAGGTTGGAGGAGTGTTTAAACTAGGGATTAGGGGGAGGGTGTTCATTGTACAGGAGGGGAAGATAGTGTAAATAGTAACCTGGGCACAAGTAATATAATTGGGGGTGGCATGGGGGGTGGGGTTAGAACAGTCAATATAGTAGGAAGGAATAGAGGTAAAGAGAGATGCATAAAGTGTATGTACACTAATGCCAGAAGCCTCACCAACAAAATGGAGGAATTAGAATTGATTTTGTTGGAAAATAATTATGACATTGTGGGGATATAGGAGACATGGCTGGACGAGAGCTATTACTGGGCTGTTAATTTACAGGGCTATTGTCTGTTCAGAAATGACCGTACAAATAAGGGAGGGGGAGGTGTCTGTTTATGCGTAAAATCATCTTTAAAACCCATCCTGCGTGATAATATAGGTGAATCTAATGGAAATGTAGAGTCCCTGTGGGTGGAGATAAGGGGAGGGGGAAAAATAATAAATTACTGATAGGGGTTTGCTATAAGTCTCCAACAATAATGGAAGTGGGGGAGAATATCCTCATAAAGCAAATAGATGAAGCAGCGACTCAGGGAGAAGTCATTATTATGGGGGACTTCAACTACCCTGAAATACATTGGGGATCAGAAACCTGCAGTTCCAGCAAAGGTAATAGGTTTTTGACAACTATGAGAGACAATTATCTTCCACAACTGGTTCAGGACCCAACAAGAAGCTGGGAACTGCTGGACCTAATATTAACCAACAGGCCGGACCGCATATCACATTTACGGGTTGGAGGTCACTTGGGTAATATTAATCATACATTAATAGGTTTTCAAATATCCTTTAATAAGATGTGTAGTAGACGGGCTACAAGGACACTAAGCTTCAGGAAGGCAAATTTCCAATGGTTGAAAGATGATCTTAGTGCAAAAAACTGGGACAATGTCCTGAGACATAAAAGTACACAAAGCAAATGGGAGACGTTTATTAGCATCCTGAATAGGACCTGTGCACAATATATACCCTATGGGAATAAGCATGCTAGAAATAGGAGGAAACCACTATGACTAAATAAGGCTGTAAGAGGCGCAATACGTGACAAAAAGAAAGCATTTAGGGAATTAAAGCAAGTAGGTAGTGATGAAGCGTTAAATACAGAAAATTAAATAACATCTGTAAAAAGCAAATCAAGGCAGCAAAGATTGAGACAGAGAGACTCATTGCCAGAGAACGTCAAAATAATCCCAAAATATTTTTTAACTAAATAAATATTAAGAAACGAAAAAATTATTGTGTTGGCCCCTTAAAAATAATCTGGATGAAATGGTGGATGAGGATGAGGAAAAAGCCAATATGCTAAATGACTTTTTTTCAACAGTATTTCCACAAGAAAATTTCATGACAGACAATATGATCAGTGATAACAAAAACGCTCAATTAAATGTCACCAGCTTAACCCAGCAGGAAGTACGGCATAGTCTAAAAATCACTAAAATTGACAAATGGGATACACCCCAGAGTGCTGCAGGAATTAAGTACTCTCATAGATAGACCATTATTTTTAATATTTAAAGATTCCATAATAACAGGGTCTGTACCACAGGACTGGCGTATAGCAAATGTGGTGCCAATATTCAATAAGGGGACAAAAATTGAACTTGGAAATTATAGGCCAGTAAGCTTAACCTCTACTGTGGGTAAAATCCTAGAGGATTTTCTAGAGATGCTGTACTGGAGTATCTGAAGAAAAAAACCTCATGACCCAATATCAACATGGGTTTACGAGGGACCGTTCCTGTCAAACTAATCTGATAAGCTTCTAAGAAGAAGTAAGTTCTGGACTGGAACAAAGAAATGCAGTGGACGTGGAGTATATGGACTTTTCAAAAGCTTTTGATACGGTGCCACACAAAAGGTTGATATATAAAATGAGAGCTATGGGGATAGGGGAAAATATGTGTAAGTGGGTTAAGAACTGGCTTAGTGATAGGAAACAAAGGGTGGTCATTAATGGAACACACTCAGAATGTGTCACAGTTAACAGTGGGGTACCACAGGGGTCAGTGTTGGGCCCGCTTCTTTTTAATATATTTATTAATGACCTTGTAGGGGGCATACAGAGTAGAATCTCAATATTTGCAGATGACACTAAACTCTGCAGGGTAATCAATACAGAGGAGGACAATTTTATATTACATGTAAACTAGAAGCTTGGGCTGATAAATGGCAAATGAGCTTTAATGGGGATAAATGTAAAGTCATGTACTTGGGCAGAGGAAACAAAAGGTATACCGTATATACTCGTGTATAAGCCGACCCGTGTATAAGACGACCCCCTACTTTTGCCCCAAAAATCTGGAAAAACCTATTGACTCGTGTATAAGCCGAGGGTGAACCCAGCACAGGTATACAGCCCCCAGCAGTGTGGTATACAGGCCCCCCAGTGGTATACAGGCCTCCCCAGTGGTAGTATACAGCAGCCCCAGTGGTAGTATACAGCAGCCCCAGTGGTAGTATATAGCATCCCCAGCAGCCCCAGTGGTAGTATATAGCAGCCCCAGCAGTCCCAATGGTAGTATATAGCAGCCCCAGTGGTAGTATATAGCAGTCCCAGCGGTAGTATATAGCAGCCCCAACAGTCTCAGTGGTAGTATATAGCAGCCCCAGTGGTAGTATATAGCAGCCCCAGCAGCCCCAGTGGTAGTATATAGCAGCCCCAGCAGTCCCAGTGGTAGTATATAGCAGCCCCAGTGGTAGTATATAGCAGCCCCAGCGGTAGGTATATAGCAGCCCCAGCAGTCCCAGTGGTAGTATATAGCAGCCCCAGTGGTAGTATATAGCAGCCCCAGCAGTCCCATTGGTAGTATATAGCAGCCCCAGTGGTAGTATATAGCAGCCCCAGAGGTAGTATATAGCAGCCCCAGCAGTCCCAGTGGTAGTATATAGCAGCCCCAGTGGTAGTATATAGCAGCCCCAGCGGTAGTATATAGCAGCCCCAGCAGTCCCAGTGGTAGTATATAGCAGCCCCAGCAGTCCCAGTGGTAGTATATAGCAGCCCCAGCAGTAGTATACAGCAGCCCCAGTGGTATACAGGCCCCAGCAGTATATACAGCAGCCCTGGGGTATACAGCAGCCCCCAGGGGTAATACAGCAGCCCCCAGGGGGTACCCAGCAGCCCCCAGGGGGTATCCAGAAGCCCCCAGGGGGTACCCAGCAGCCCCCTGGGGGTACCCAGCAGCCCCCAGGGGGTACTCAGCAGCCCCCTGGGGGCACCCAGCTGCCCCCAAATGTTGGCACTCACCCCCCATCTGCTTATCTTACCATCGCCGCTCCTCGGTGCTCCGTTCTTCATGCTCCGTCCTCCGTCTTCGCTGCATCCGGGATCTCCGGCCGTCGCACGATGACGTCATATGCCTGCGACGGCCGGGGATCCCGGATGTAGCTGGACGGACGGAGCACCGAGGAGCGGCGCTGATCAGAAGACCGGGATGGTAATATAACCAGCGGGGAGGGCCCTTACAAGGGGGGAGAGTGCCAGCATTTGGGGGCATATATGAACTGCTTCCCCCTGCCGCTGATTGACAGGGGGAAGCAGTGTATATATAATGAGCGGCCCCACGTGACGGGGCCGCTCATACAGCAGCCTCCCCCCGCCTCCTCCAGCCTCCACAGCCCCCACCCGTATTGACTCGTGTATAAGCCGAGGTGGAGACTTTTCAGCCCAAATTTTGGGCTGAAAAACTCGGCTTATACACGAGTATTTACGGTAATTATGTGCTTAATTGTAAAACAGTGGGCAAAGCTATCACTGAAAAAGACCTGGCTGTACGGGTAGATGACAAACTCGCATTTAGTGGCCAGTGTCAGGCAGCTGCTGCAAAGGCAAATAAAATAATGGGATGCATTAAAAGAGGCATAGATGCTCATGAGGAGAACATAATTTTACCTCTATACAAGTCACTAGTGCGACCACACTTAGAATACTGTGTACAATTCTGGTCTCCGGTGTATAAGAAAGACATAGCTGAACTAGAGCGGGTCCAGAGAAGAGCGACCAAAGTCATTAGAGGACTGAGGGATCTGCAATACCAAGACAGGTTATTAAACTTGGGGTTACTTAGCTTGGAAAAACGAAGGCTTAGGGGTGATCTTATAAAAATGTATACATATATGAGGGAACAGTACAGAGACCTTTTTAATGATCTCTTTACTCTTAGGCCTGAGACGGGGACAAGGGGGCATCCTCTACGTCTGGAGGAAGTTTTAATCTACAGCAAATTGTGGGGTATTGGTTTGTCTTTTGGTCCAAAACACGTAAGCTTGTGAGCCCCTACACGGCTCCCCACACATCACAAGTCCTATCCACTAAATTCTCATCTAAATTGAGCAAAGGACACAAATAGAAAATAAATTTCTTACCCAGCAGATTCAGGTCAGACGACCATTACACTCAGTGCTGTGTGCAGCTTTGCCCAGGTTATAACTGAGGCATTATGAATGCAAGACACCAGCCCCAATTACTAACAACCTCCTTTCTCAAAGAGGGAGTGACCACTAGTTGTCCTGCAAGCAAAATGGGTTCCACATAGGCGCAGTTCACACAGGTTTGCACAGTGTATGCCCAGCCTCTTACATTAACCCCTCCCTCTTTGAGAAAGGAGGTTGTTAGTGATTGGGGCTGGTGTCTTGCATTCATAATGCCTCAGTTATAACCTGGCAAAGCTGCACACAGCACTGAGTGTAATGGTCATCTGACCTGAATCTGCTGGGTAAGAAATGTATTTTCTATTTGTGTCCTTTGCTCACTTTAGATGAAAATTTAGTGGATAGGACTTGTGATGTGTGGGGAGCCGTGTAGGGGCTCACAAGCTTACTTGTTTTTGGACCAAAAGACAAACCAATACCCCACAATTTGCTGTAGTTTAAAACTACCTAATATTCCACAATATCAGCACCTTCATTGTGGGTTTTTTCTTGCACTCTTTTGTTGCTGTGTGTAGCTGGGCCATATGGGTGCGTTTGTTTCTGGCGCAGGTAGCGGTGTTGAATGCCGTAACAGCCCGCCTACTGAGATGGGGGTTAATGTAAGAGGCTGGGCATACACTGTGCAAACATGTGTGAACTGCGCCCTATGTGGAACCCATTGTGTTTGCAGGACAACTAGTGGTCACTCCCTCTTTGAGAAAGGAGGTTGTTAGTGATTGGAGCTGGTGTCTTGCATTCATAATGCCTCAGTTATAACCTGGGCAAAGCTGCACACAGCACTGAGTGTAATGGTCGTCTGACCTGAATCTGCTGGGTAAGAAATTTATTTTCTACGTCTGGAGGAAAGAAGGTTTAATCATAATCACAGACGTGGATTCTTTACTGTAAGAGCAGTGAGACTATGGAACTCTCTGCCACATGATGTTGTAATGAGTGACTCACAACTAACATTTAAGAAGGGCCTGGATGCCCTTCTTGAAAACTATAAAATTAACGGTTATATATACTAGATTCTTTGATAGGCCATTGATCCAGGGAATTAGTCTGACTGTCTTTGATGGGGCGTGACCAGATTGCAGGGATTAGAGGGGGGCAGGGGGCAGAGAGGGCGGAGTAGCGAGGGGGGCAGAGGAGGGAGCGAATGTAGTAGCGAGAGTGGGGGCAGGAGGAGCGGAAGGTTGCAGGAAGAGGTGGGGGTCAGGAGGAGCGAGTTGCAGAGACGGGCCACGGGCAGGAGGAAAACGGCGGGCTGTGAGGAGAGACCATGTATCCCGGCTACAGCGACGCTGACGCGCCACTGTAGCCGGGCTGCAAATTGGGACGAAATTTGAACACAGAATTCTCGCACCTATTTGCATAGTCTGCGCATAGTCTGGACGGCCTCTGTCTGGCGCGCGAATTTCCGTGACAGCCAGAGAACATTAGACAATTATATAGTAGACTAGCTGTGAGCCCGATTCTAAAGAATCGGGTAGTCTAGAATGCATATATAGTTTATTTACTAATATTTAGGGGAGTGCGGTGAAATTAATTGTGTGTATACAGGTGGCTCAGTGGGTAGCAGAGTATACGGTGGCTGAGTGGTTAGCACTGTATACGGTGGCTCAGTGGTTAGCACTGTATATGGTGGCTCAGTGGTTAGCACTGTATACGGTGGCTCAGTGGTTAGCACTGTATACGGTGGCTCAGTGGTTAGCATTGTATATGGTGGCTCAGTGGTTAGCAGTGTATATGTTGGCTCAGTGGTTAGCAGTGTATACGGTGGCTCAGTGGTTAGCACTGTATACGGTGGCTCAGTGGTTAGCACTGTATATGGTGGCTCAGTGGTTAGCACTGCGCGGTGGCTCAGTGGTTAGCACTGCGCGGTGGCTCAGTGGATAGCACTTTAGCACTGCGCAGTGGCTCAGTGGTTATTAGTGCGCGGTGGCTCAGTGGTTAGTAGTGCGCGGTGGCTCAGTGGTTAGCAGGAGTATGGTGGCTCAGTGGTTAGCAGTGAGTGGGGTGGGCAGAGTGGTCAGCGCAGTGCGGCGGGCAGAGTGGTCAGCGCAGTGCGGTGGGCAGAGTGGTCAGCAGAGGACAGAGGCACTCTGCCTGTCATACTTACCAGCGGGTCATCGTCTTCCCTGCCACGGCATTTTCACTCCGCCGTCGCCAGCATGTTGGCTCCACTCATGCAGAGCATTGCTCCTGTGCAGGCTCCTCTCTGCTGAGTATTGCTCCTGTGCAGCCTCCTCTCTGCAGAGCATTGCTCCTGTGCAGCCTCCTCCTCTCTGCAGAGCATTGCTCCTGTGCAGCCTCCCCTCATGCAGAGCAATGCTCCTGTGCAGCCTCCTCTGTGCAGAGCATTGCTCCTGTGCAGCCTCCTCTCTGCAGAGCATTGCTCCTGTGCAGCCTCCTTACTGTAGAGCATTGCTCCTGTGCAGCCTCCTCTCTGCAGAGTATTGCAGAGGCACTCTGACTGTCATACTTACCAGCGGGTCATCGTGTTCCCCGCCACGGCATTTTCACTCCGCCGTCGCCAGCATGTTGGCTCCACTCATGCAGAGCATTGCTCTTGTGCAGGTTCCTCTCTGCTGAGTATTGCTCCTGTGCAGCCTCGTCTCTGCAGAGCATTGCTCCTGTGCAGCCTGCTCCTCTCTGCAGAGTATTGCTCCTGTGCAGCCTCCTCTCTGCAGAGCATTGCTCCTGTGCAGCCTCCTCTCTGCAGAGCAATGCTCCTGTGCAGCCTACTCTCTGCAGAGCATTGCTCCTGTGCAGCCTCCTCTCTGCAGAGCATTGCTCCTGTGCAGCCTCCTCTCTGCAGAGCAATGCTCCTGTGCAGCCTCCTCTCTGCAGAGCATTGCTCCTGTGCAGCCTCCTCTCTGCAGAGCAATGCTCCTGTGCAGCCTCCTCTCTGCAGAGCATTGCTCCTGTGCAGCCTCCTCTCTGCAGAGCATTGCTCCTGTGCAGCCTCCTCTCTGCAGAGCATTGCTCCTGTGCAGCCTCCTCTCTGCTGAGCAATGCTCCTGTGCAAACTCCTCTCTGCTGAGCAATGCTCCTGTGCAGCCTCCTCTCTGCAGAACATTGCTCCTGTGCAGCCTCTTCTCTGCAGAGCATTGGTCCTGTGCAGCCTCCTCTCGGCAGAGCATTGCTCCTGTGCAGCCTCCTCTCTGCAGAGCATTGCTCCTGTGCAGCCTCCCCTCTGCAGAGCATTGCTCCTGTGCAGCCTCCTTTCTGCAGAGCAATGCTCCTGTGCAGCCTCCTCTCTGCAGAGCATTGCTCCTGTGCAGCCTCCTCCCTGCAGAGCATTGCTCCTGTGCAGCCTCCTCTCTGCAGAGCATTGCTCCTGTGCAGCCTCCTCTCTGCAGAGCATTGCTCCTGTGTAGCCTCCTCTCTGCAGAGCATTGCTCCTGTGCAGCCTCCTCTCTGCAGAGCATTGCTCATGTGCAGCCTCCTCCCTGCAGAGCATCGCTCCTGTGCAGCCTCCTCTCTGCAGAGCATTGCTCCTGTGTAGCCTCCTCTCTGCAGAGCAATGCTCCTGTGCACCCTCCTCTCTGCAGAACATTGCTCCTGTGCACCCTCCTCTCTGCAGACACATTGCTCCTGTGCAGCCTCCTCTCTGCAGAGCAATGCTCCTGTGCAGCCTCCTCTCTGCAGAACATTGCTCCTGTGCAGCCTCCTCTCTGCATAACATTGCTCCTGTGTAGCCTCCTCTCTGCAAAGCAATGCTCCTGTGCAGCCTCCTCTCTGCAGAACATTGCTCCTGTGCAGCCTCCTCTCTGCAGAACATTGCTCCTGAGCAGCCTCATCTCTGCAGAGCAATGCTCCTGTGCAGCCTCCTCTCTGCAGAGCATTGCTCCTGTGCAGCCTCCTCTCTGCAGAGCATTGCTCCTGTGCAGCCTCCTTACTGTAGAGCAATGCTCCTGTGCAGCCTCCTCTCTGCAGAACATTGCTCCTGTGCAGCCTCCTCTCTGCATAACATTGCTCCTGTGTAGCCTCCTCTCTGCAGAGCAATGCTCCTGTGCAGCCTCCTCTCTGCAGAACATTGCTCCTGTGCAGCCTCCTCTCTGCAGAACATTGCTCCTGAGCAGCCTCATCTCTGCAGAGCAATGCTCCTGTGCAGCCTCCTCTCTGCAGAACATTGCTCCTGTGCAGCCTCCTCTCTGCAGAACATTGCTCCTGAGCAGCCTCATCTCTGCAGAGCAATGCTCCTGTGCAGCCTCCTCTCTGCAGAGCAATGCTCCTGTGCAGCCTCCTCTCTGCAGAGCATTAATCCTGTGCAGCCTCCCCTCTGCAGAGCATTGCTCCTGTGCAGCCTCCTCTCTGCAGAGCATTGCTCCTGTGCAGCCTCCTCTCTGCAGAGCATTGCTCCTGTGTAGCCTCCTCCCTGCAGAGCAATGCTCCTGTGCAGACTCCTCTCTGCAGAACATTGCTCCTGTGCAGCCTCCTCTCTGCAGAGCAATGCTCCTGTGCAGCCTCCTCTCTGCAGAACATTGCTCCTGTGCAGCCTCCTCTCTGCATAACATTGCTCCTGTGTAGCCTCCTCTCTGCAGAGCAATGCTCCTGTGCAGCCTCCTCTCTGCAGAACATTGCTCCTGTGCAGCCTCCTCTCTGCAGAACATTGCTCCTGAGCAGCCTTATCTCTGCAGAGCATTGCTCCTGTGCAGCCTCCCTTCTGCAGAGCAATGCTCCTGTGCAGCCTGTGCAACCTGCTCTCTGCAGAGCATTACTCCTGTGCAGCCTCCCCTCTGCAGAGCATTGCTCCTGTGCAGGCTGCTCACTGCAGAGCGTTGCTCCTGTGCAGCCTCCTCTCACCTGTATCCTGGAGATCAGCTCTTGGGGGCTCAGTCCGGGGTCCTCTGTCAGCTGTATGTTCCCTTGTGATCGCAGGATGTCAGAGGCAGAGAATCACTGATGAGGACACGTCTGATGTGAGACAGCGGCATGATGTCTCCTGTGCTGACTGCAGCAATGAAAGTGCCTGTGATGATGTCACAGTCATGTGATATAGCCCCGCCCATACCAGTGACATCATCTCAGGTCCTGAGAGTGAGAGACTGTGCATGGACTCGCAAAGGCATTGCAAGTGAGGAGAGACTCTGGAAGGACTCGCAAAGGCATTGCGAGTGTGGCAGGAGAGAGAGAGAGAGACTCAGCAAGGACTCGCAAAGGCATTGCGAGTGAGGAGAGACTCTGGAAGGACTCGTAAAGGCATTGCGAGTGTGGCAGCCACGCATACGACGACGGAAACACTGCCGAATATGACGGAAGTGGCCTTAGGGTAATTATATATTAGATTGATCATTTATCCATCTTTGCACATCTTTTACACATAAAAAAACATTTATATCAGTGACGTGTATTTCTCTGATATGTGTCACGGATATCACATTGATCTTATATGTGTGTGGTACATGTGGCATCCATGCTGTTGGTAAAAAAATGGGCTTATCTCCATGTGAGTCCCATAATTTCCAAGACACATGTTCCTTGTCAAAATACTGAGGTGTGAAGATCCTTACTGTATTTAGTTAGTATATGTGTGAACGTCTCTCCATCACACGTCCTGCATAAACTTACAGACGTGTGACAGGAGCCTAAGGCCAATTGTCTGTTGCAGTCATGTAGCTGTGTATCATTAAGGACCGCTTCACACTGCGGCATGATCCGGTCCGGTTCTGTCCGGGAGGACCCAGACAGCTGCAAACCGGATCAGCACACAGGACTGGGAGGTTATTATGCCCTCTGGTCCTGTGTGCAGCGCACGCAGCTGCAGCCGCTGACAGGTCAGGACCGCGGGCGCCCGCGGTCCTGACTTATCAGCCGCAGGAACTGCGTGCGCTGCACACAGGACCGGAGGGCATATTAGCCCCCCAGTCCTGTGTGCTGATCCGGTCCGCAGCTGTCTGGGTCCTCCCGGACAGAACCGGACCGGATCATGCCGCAGTGTGAAGCAGCCCTAAGTCATTGCAGCAGAGGTGTATCTAGCTTTTCTGGCACCTGGGGCAAAGAATTATTTTGGCGCCCCCCCCATCACCACCACCATTTTGAATTTGATGCGTATTGTCATATTCATCCTGCATCCATAGCCCCCATTTTGTGGCTCTAGTCACACCCCCTTAGCTTTTCATATTCTTCCTGCATCCATATCCATCATTTTGTGTCACTTCTTATTATCCCTCAAATCTCCCCCCTGCCTTTAATTACACAAGCTGACCTGGTCACGGTGTCTTCAGCCTTCATCCAATTCTGACTGTCACTCTGTGACTGAACTACTGTAGCACCGCGCCACCGCCACTTGTACTGGCTGAGCCTGCCCCTCTCCACCGGCGCCGAGTGACATCGTGGCAGCGTGATCAGCTGACTGTGTCAGCTGACCCGGAAGTGCCGCTGGGAATCAGCCTGGCCCTGGTAAGGATTCAATTGTGCGCGCGCCTGTCACGCACAATTGATTGCAGGAGCCGGCAAGCGGCGTGCGGCAGATCTTGTGCTCCCGATGTCAGAGGGAGCAGAGGCACAAATGCCGGCGCCGGCGGGGTAGCGAGGCACCATGGAGAGACCTTGATGTCGGCCGACGGCAAATGCACCGCCAGGTCCCCCCTAGTTACGGCCCTGCATTGCAGTAAACCACGTGAGTGTATATACTTACAGTGTTGGCCAAAAGTATTGACACCCCTGCAATTCTGTCAGATAATACTCAGTTTCTTCCTGAAAATGATTGCAATCACAAATTCTTTGGTATTATTATCTTCATTTAATTGTCTTCAATGAAAAAAAAACACAAAAAGAATTGTCCTAAAGCCAAATTGGATCTAATTCCACACCAAACATAAAAAAGGGGGTGGACAAAAGTATTGGCACTGTTAGAAAAATCATGTGATGCTTCTCTAATTTGTGTAATTACCGTAATAGCACCTGTAACTTACCTGTGGCACCATCTAGGTGTTGGCAATAACTAAATCACACTTGCAGCCAGTTGACATGGATTAAAGTTGACTCAATCTCTGTCCTGTGTCATTGTGTGTACCACATTGAGCATGGAGAAAAGAAAGAAGACCAGAGAACTGTCTGAGGACTTGAGAAACCAAATTGTGAGGAAGCATGAGCAATCTCAAGGCTACAAGTCCATCTCCAAAGACCTGAATGTTCCTGTGTCTACTGTGCGCAGTGTCATCAAGATGTTTAAAGCCCATGGCACTGTGGCTAATCTCCCTAGATGTGGATGGAAAAGAAAAATTGACGAGAGATTTCAACGCAAGATTGTGCGGATGGTGGATAAAGAACCTCGACTAACATCCAAACAAGTTCAAGCTGCCCTGCAGTCCCAGGGTACAACAGTGTCAACCCGTACTATCCGTTGGCGTCTGAATGAAAAGGGACTGTATGGTAGGAGACCCAGAAAGACCCCACTTCTTACCCCGAGACATAAAAAAGCCAGACTGGAGTTTGCCAAAACTTACCTGAGAAAGCCTACAACGTTTTGGAAGAATGTTCTCTGGTCAGATGAGACAAAAGTAGAGCTTTTTGGGCAAAAGCTTCAACATAGAGTTTACAGGAGATAAAAAGAGGAATTCAAAGAAAAGAACACGGTCCCTACAGTCAAACATGGTGGAGGTTCCCTGATGTTTTGAGGTTGCTTTGCTGCCTCTGGCGTTGGACTGCTTGACCGTGTGCATGGCATTATGAAGTCTGAAGACTACCAACAAATTTTGCAGCATAATGTAGGGCCCAGTGTGAGAAAGCTGGGTCTCCCTCAGAGGTCATGGGTCTTCCAGCAGGACAATGACCCAAAACACACTTCAAAAAGCACTAGAAAATGGTTTGAGAGAAAGCACTGGAGACTTCTAAGGTGGCCAGCAATGAGTCCAGACCTGAATCCCATAGAACACCTGTGGAGAGATCTAAAAATGGTAGTTTGGAGAAGGCACCCTTCAAATATCAGGGACCTGGAGCAGTTTGCCAAAGAAGAATGGTCTAAAATTCCAGCAGAGCATTGTAAGAAACTCATTGATGGTTTCCGGAAGCGGTTGATCGCAGTTATTTTGGCTAAAGGTTGTGTGGTAACCAAGTATTAGGCTGAGGGTGCCAATACTTTTGTCCAGCCCATTTTTGGAGTTTTGTGTGAAATGATCAATGTTTTGCTTTTTGCTTCATTCTCTTTTGTGTTTTTTCATTGAAGACAAATTAAATGAAGATAATAATACCAAAGAATTTGTGATTGCAATCATTTTCAGGAAGAAACTGAGTATTATCTGACAGAATTGCAGGGGTGTCAATACTTTTGGCCAACACTGTATATATAAATCACAAATAATGTATGATTAACATATGTAGCAATTTTCTAATATCCTGGAAAATCCTGCTGAAAAGGTTCCCAACTCTACCCATCCATCCAGCTGTATGTCTTGGGTTTCCAGATGTATACCGGGCTAGAAGTGGCTTCTGTCTGATCATATAGTAGCAGCTGGCTCTATCTGGAGAGGAATGCGAGCTGTCAGTGATGAGTCTGCAGTCAAGTCTTTCTTCCATATAAGGTTACAGTGTAAAGCAGGATGAGTTTATGTCATTACTTGCCTTCCCTGCAGGCTGTGTCCTCTCACATTCTTACAAAAAAGGAAACAGATTTCAGAATTAACCCTTACACATTCATTTTGGCCCTCTACTCTGAGAGGATTCCAAGTTTCATTGTCTTTATCCTTCTACAGTCCATGCCCTGCAGCATAACGATAACGTGAGGGTGGCACAGCAGTGTATTTGATTATTCCATACTCTTACGGTACATTAGAAACATATATGTGCAGGAGGGAGCCGCATTTACAAACCACTGCTGTCTCACCAGAGGTGGAGCTAGGTTTTCCTGCACCCAGGGCAAGAATTCTGTTTGGCAACCCCCTCCCCAAGCAGTCTAAGGGTGCTTTCACACCACGATTTTTGCATTTCCGATGCTGTCCGAAAAAAATCGGACAGCATCGGACCGATTTTCGGATCCTATGGATCCCTATGGGGATCGGACCGAATCGGATGTGCACTAAATGCCATCCGATTTGGTCCGATCCGATTCTGCCCGATTTTGGCCGATTTTTTTCAGGAGAAAAAAATCGTTGCCTGCAACGATTTTTTCATCCGATTACAAAATCTGACAGAGTCGGATCGGACCAAATCGGATGGCATTTAGTGCACATCCGATCTGACCCGATCCCTAACATGGGGCCCTATGGAGAAAGGTCCGAGGAAACATGTGATGTCTCCTCGGACCCCATTTTACTGTACTGAGCAAGCTCAGTACAGTAAAACTGCTCCTGGGAGCACAAGGGTTAAAAAGAAAAAAAAAAAAGTTTATTCTCACCTCTCCCCGAGCCCCCGCCGTCTTCCGCCATCTTCCTCTAGGCTCCCGGTGGCTGCCGCAGGCTGCCGCAGGCTCCGGTGTCAGCAGAGGTGTACCTCTGCTGTACAGGACCTGCGGTGATGTCACAGTCATGTGACCGCGGGTTCACCATGGTGAACCCGCGGTCACGTGACTGTGACATCATCGCAGGTCCTGTGTACAGCAGAGGTACACCTCTGCTGACACCGGCAGCCTGCGGGAGCCTGCGGCAGCCACCGGGAGCCTAGAGGAAGATGGCGGAAGACGGCGGGGGCTCGGGGAGAGGTGAGAATAAACTTTTTTTTTTTTTCTTTTTTTGCAGCCTCCGGCGCCGATTTTATGCCGGAATCGGGTGCCTATTTGGCACCCGATTCCAGGCATCAGAAGGGAGCCGATGCTGTCCGAATTATATCGGACAGCATCGGCTCCCTAAAAATCGTGGTGTGAACGCACCCTTAGTAGTCATCATGTAATCACTCATATGTAATTTGTACACTCATACTCATGTGTCACTGGGCTGCTCTTCCTTATTCTCTTAATGTTACAGCTCCTTCTTCACTGAGTGTGGCAGGAAGAAAAGCTAGTTGTCATATAAGTATGAACATTGCAAATAAGTGGTCATGTGATGCCTGCTGGAACCAACAAGCAGAGCTGAATCCTGACTATGAGTATATTGCACACTGTTAGAATTGGGCATGCTACAGTGCTGAATTTTATAACTAAAGAGGTTGTTCAGTTTTTTTTGTTTTTTTTTATGAAAGTCTGAATTGTCAATGCCAGGGATGAACCTAGCCTCTCTGCTGCCTGAGTCGAATTGGAAAGTGGCGCCCCTCCCCCTCACTCTAGTAAATATTTTAAATTGGTAGAAATAAATCTGGTTCATACAGATCTATATCTATCCTGTAAAAATTAGTACAATAGTGGGCATTTTAATTTAGAGGAAAAGAAAAAAAGATGTCCAAACACAAGAATGTCAGTACCATTATACACACTTACAGGAATCAAACAGAATAATCCAGAACAGGGATCATTAATGGCAATGGCAGGCCTGGCACAAGCATACAGACACACAATGATGACAGGTGGTCCTGTAGGCGCACACGGTCCTGCATCCTTATAGCATACACCTCTTATCAGCAACCACAGGAAGCAGGCACTGATTGCCAACCTATTATTTCTGGCACACGCCTAAAAAACTCTGTAAAGCTCCAATGTGGCTGCTGCCTGGCAATAACTAGCCAGACATGTACACCATGTAGCACCATCCACACACCACATGCAACAACCTGCAGTCTGAACATTCCCCTCACTCAACAAGCAGCCCTCTGCAGTAAGCTGGTTAAACAGCTTCCCTGCCAAACCACGCCTACTTCTCCCAAAACACTTACCCAATCACAACTGCTGCACACAGCTAGGGTTGAGCAAAGGATGTGGGAGCGGGAAGGGGAGGAGCGCCACCAACCAACTGCCGCTCAGAAGAAACATGGCTGAAATGCCTGTATGTTCCGAAGGTTGGCAATGGACATGGTGTGTAAGTTATGGCCAATCAGTCCTACAGCAGAGGCTTATGTGAAAGGTACAATGCATGCTGCACCAGGGGCGTACATAGAAATCATGGGGCTCCATAGTAGAAGATCTACTTGCCTCCCCCACAAAAATAAATACTTGTCTGGGTCACATAGGTACATATCTCATAACTTTGCAGCTCTTACAAAGTAATTTTCCTCCTACTGAAGCCCATAGATTTCTCTTTCATTGCTCCCATAAAGTATGAAACAGTGTATGATCCCCCACAATGAATTCCTCCACAGTACCCTCCACTCACAAGTATAATGACCCTACTGTACCTCCCTCAATTATCCCGACACAGTATGGTCCCCAACTGTGACCTCCACAGAACCCTTACTGTAGTATTATGGACCTAAATACATTATAATGGCCCCTACACCTCTTCACACTGTATAATGGCCCACAACACAGCCCTCAAATAACCCTCCATAAAGTATAAAGGCTCTCTCATAGCCCTCCAAGTATTATCATGGTCCCCACAGAGCCCTCCAAATATAATGGCTTCCATATAGTATTATTGGCTTCGTATGTATTTTAATTCATCATCCACAGTCCTCGATATAGTATAATGCACTCCATAGCCCTGCATATATTAACCCCTTCATGACCTTGTCATTTTTTGCAATTCTGACCAGTGTCCCTTTATGAGGTTATAACTCGGGAACGCTTCAACGGATCCTAGCGATTCTGAGATTGTTTTTTCGTGACATATTGGGCTTCATGTTAGTATTAAATTTAGGCCGATAATTTTTGCGTTTATTTGTGAAAAAATCCAAAATATGGCAAAAATTTTGAAAATTTTGCAATTTTCAAATTTTGAATTTTTCTTCTGGTAAACTAGAGAGTTATGTGACACAAAATAGTTATGAAATAATATTTCCCACATGTCTACTTTACATCAGCACAATTTTGGAAAAAAAAAAAAATTTTGTTAGGAAGTTATAAGGGTTCAAAGTTCATGAGCAATTTTTCATTTTTCCACCAAAATTTACAAAACCATTTTTTTTAATGACCACATCCCATTTGAAGTCCCTTTGAGGGGTTTACATGACAGAAAACACCCAAAAGTGACACCATTCCAAAAACTGCACCCCTTAAGCTACTCAAAACTACATTCAAGAAGATTATTAACCCTTCAGATGCTTCACAGGAACTAAGCAAATTGGAAACAAAAAAATGGATATTTTAATTTTTCTAACAAAAATGTTCTTTTATCCTCAATTCTTTCATTTTCACATGGCAACAAGATAAAATGGATCCTAAAATTTGTTGGGCAATTTCTCCTGAGTATATCGATACCACATATGTGATCATAAACCACGGTTTGGGCGCACGGCAGGGCTCTGAAGGGAAAGAGCGCAATTTGACTTTTGGAGCTAATTTTCCATTCAAAAAGTGAAATGGCGCTCCTTCACTTCTGAGCCCTGCCGCGCGCCAAAACGGTGGTTTATGACCACATATGAGGTATCGGTGTACTCAGGAGAAATTGCCCAACAAATTTTAGAATGAATTTTATCCTGTTACCCATGTGAAAATGAAAGAATTGAGGCTAAAAGAACATTTTTGTGAAAATAAAGTACTTTTTCCATATTCACAGATCAATTTGTAAAGCATGTGGGGGTTCAATATGCACACCACTCATCTAGATAAGTTCCCTGGGGGGTCTAGTTTCCAAAATGGGGTCACTTGTGGGGGAGCTCCAAAGTTTAGGCACACAGGGGCTCTCCAAACGCGACATGGTGTCCGCTAACAATTTGAATGGAAAATCACCTCAAATTGTTAGCGGACACCATATCGCATTTGGAGAGCCCCTGTGTGCCTAAACATTGGGGCTCCACCACAAGTGACCCCATTTTGTAAACTAGACCCCCAGGGAACATATCTAGATGCATTGTGAGCACTTTGAACCCGCAGGTGCTTCACAAATTGATCCGTAAAAATTAAAAAGTACTTTTTTTCCACAAAAAGTTTTTTTTTTTCATTTTCATGAATTAATTTGTGAAGAACCTGGGGGTTCATTATGCTCACCTCTCATCTAGATATGTTCCCTGGGGGGTCTAGTTTCCAAAATGGGGTCACTTGTGGGGGAGCTCCAAAGTTTAGGCACACAGGGGCTCACCAAACGCGACATGGTGTCCGCTAACAATTTGAATGGAAAATCAGCTCAAATTGTTAGCGGACACCATGTCGCATTTGGAGAGCTCCTGTGTGCCTAGACATTTGAGCTCCCCAGAAGTGACCCCATTTTGGAAACTAGACCCCCCAGGGAACATATCTAGATGCATAGTGAGCACTTTGAACCCCCAGGTGCTTCACAAATTGATCCGTACAAATTAAAAAAGAAAATTTGTGTGAAAAAAAAGTATTTTTACCTTATTACGGATCAGTTTGTGAAGCACCTGGGGATTCAATGTGCTCACTATGCATCTAGATAGGTTCCTTGGGGGGTCTAGTTTCCAAAATGGGGTCACTTGTGGGGGAGGTCCAATGTTTAGGCACACAGGGGCTCTCCACACGCAACCTGGTGTTTGCCAACAATTGGAATTGTTAGCGGACACCAGGTCGCGTATGGAGAGCCCCTGTGTGCCTAAACATTTGAGCTCCCCCACAAGTGACCCCATTTTGGAAACTAGACCCCCAGGGAACATATCTAGATGCACAGTGAGCACTTTGAACCCCCATGTGCTTCACAAATTGAGACGTATAAATGAATAAAGAAATTTTTTGTGAAAAAACATACTAGTCTAGTAGTTAAAATTCGCAGCATAGGGGACCCAATACATTTGGGTCTCTCCATGCTGAGGATTCCAGCCCCCTAGCTGCCATGTTGTATCTGTCTGGCAACCAAAAATACGGCAAAGCTCCATGTCATTTTATTTGTAGAATTTAAAAAAAAAAAATGACATGGGGCTCTGCCATATTTTTGGTCCAGCCAGGTACAACTTGGCAGCTACGGACTGCCACCAGCCCCCAGCTGCCTCATTGTACCTGGCTGGAACCAAAAATACAGCGAAGCCTATTTTTTTTTTATTTGTAGAATTATTTCTAGAAAAAAAATGACATAGGGCTCCGCCATATTTTTGGTCCAGCCAGGTACAACTTGGCAGCTACGGACTGCCACCAGCCACCAGCTGCCTCGTCATACCTGGCTGGAACCAAAAATACAGCCAGATACAACTAGGCAGCTGGGGGCTGGAATCCTCAGCATAGAGAGGCCCAAGCGTTCTGGGCCCCCCATGCTGCGAATTGCAGCCCGCAGCTGCCCCAGAAAATGGCGCATTCATTGAAGCACCATTTTCTGGCGCTGTACCCACGCTCTTCCAGTTGCCCTGGTACCGGTGGCTAACTGGGTAATAAAGGGATTAATGCCAGCTTTTTATTGGCAGCTGGCACTAAGCCCGAGATTCATAATATAGGGCCAATGTTAGACCCGCCATTAGGAATCTCTAGTACGGTAAATAGTCAATAAATACACACAGAGAAAAATCTTTTTATTTGAAAAAAAAACACAGACACAATTCGGACTCCATCTTTATTATAAAAAGATCCGACGTAGTCCACAACGAAGGTCCCACGACGCCCGATCGCTCCGACGTAGTCCACAACGAAGGTCCCACGCCGCTCGATCGCCTTTGCTTTCAGATCGCTATTCTGGAGCCCAACCCGCCAGCATGGTGATCGAGCTGCAGAAAGTGATCTGACACCCCGGGCGCAGTGACCCACTATGTGCATCACTGCGCCTGGGCTGCCAGATAGCTTTCCGTAGCTCGATCCCCATGCATGGGGATCGAGCTGCGGAAAGCGATCTGGCAGCACAGGCGCATTGACCCACTATGTGCATCACTGCGTCCGGGCTGTCAGATCGCTTTCTGCAGCTCGATGCCCATGCAGGGAGATCGGGATCCTCAGGATCTAGCTGTAGAAAGTGATCTGGCAGCTCCAGCACAGAGCTGTCAGATCCGGAGGCGGTGAAGAGGAGGAGGAGGAGCGGGACGCAGTGGAGACAGAGCGGCCGCCGGAGGGGTGAGTGGGAGAGGCGATCGCCACTCCGGTGATCGGGGGGGCAGGAAGGGGGAAGAGGGGGGGTGACAGGAGAACTAGGGGGGCACTTAGGAGGAAGCGGGGGCAGGCAGGAGGAAGCGGGGGCAGGCAGGAGGAAGTGGGGGCAGGCAGGAGGAGGCGGGCGGCAGGAAGAGGAAGCGGGCGGCAGGGACAGGAAGCAGGCGGCAGGAAAAGGAAGCGTGGGGGGGGTAAGAAAGATGAAGAGGGGGCAGGAAAGAGGTGGGGGGCAGGGGGGCAGTTAGAGGATGACAGGGGAGAAGATTGGAGGGTAGGGATAGCAGCGGCAGGCAGGGAAGCATTACAGGCGCGGTGATTTTCACTTTCACTTTTGAGTGCCAATCACCGCGCCTGTTGCCGGGGGGGTGGGGGTGGGGGCAAATTGACCCCCCCTGGGGTGTTGTACAACTCCCCATGTACCTGCAGGCCGAGATGACAGGTCAGTGACACCCTCACTCGACCTGCAGGAGCCCGATCATTCCATGGCCCAGGGGGTGGGCCAAGGGTAACCCTCCATAAAGTATAAAGGCTCTCTCATAGCCCTCCAAGTATTATCATGGTCCCCACAGAGCCCTCCAAATATAATGGCTTCCATATAGTATTATTGGCTTCATATGTATTTTAATTCATCATCCACAGTCCTCGATATAGTATAATGCACTCCATAGCCCTGCATATATTAATACATCATCCATAGTCCTCCATATATTATAATGCACCCCCATAGTCCTCCATATGTTATAATACACCATCATAGTCTTCCATATAGTATAGTGCACCCCCATAGTCCTCCATATAGTATATATAATGCACCTCCATAGTCCTCCATATAGTACATTGCAAAGTTCTCTATATAGTATAATGTACCCTCATACCAATCCTTATGTTATAATACACCATTCATAGCCCTCCAAATACTATAAAGTACCATCCATGGCCCTTCATATACCATAAAGTACTGTCCATAGCCCTCCATATAGTATAAAGTAGCATCCATAGTGCTCCATATAGTATATTGCACCCTCGCAACCCTCCATATAGTATATTACACCCCCCAACGTCATCCATAGTATATTGTGTGGGGCCCTGCTCGCACAGGTAACCACAGACTCACCTGCAGCACGGATGAGTTTCCACAGTGGGTACACAGAGCAAACACCTTCCACCCCGGCACAGTAGGGGGAGCTCAATTTGCTGCATTTAGGCGAGATCCATTATAAATAGTGGTGCTGGGGGCAGAGTTAGTTAGAGTGTGCAGATACTACAAGAGCTGTGAAGACGTGCTGGTGGCCGGTGCTGCGTTAGGCCCGAGCCAGTTACCCTTAACAGCCTGTGAGTAGTCCTGCAAGACCCAAGAGTGGGGTCAGAAGGCAAGGAGAACAGATAGAACAAAGTGGGAACTGAGGAGCCAGTGTTAGGTTCACCCAAACAACACACCGGACACTGGAGTCTGAGTCTATTTGAGAGCACCCGGCCCAGTAGAGAACACCGGTATATCGTGGAGACTTCAGTCTCCCGGACATCTGCGCAGTCACACACCAGGGAACCAGGTACCGTGGAGAGAGGAACAACAGTAGTCCATAGAGGGTGTCCCGCCGACAGCACAGGTGGAGTGAGAGAGCAGAGGAGGCCAGCCAAGTTTCACACGGGGTAGGGGCTTCACACACACGAGGAAAGAGACAAGAAAGCCTAATACCCACTCGCTGTGGAGACCCAGAAGTGCATCCTGAACACCTGGCAGTGCTCTGGACGTTTACCTGCATCAAAACCAGTAAAAGGTAAAAACAACTAGCGGTGTGTGTGTCAGTTCCTTACCCGCGCCCCTGCCATTCACAGAGACTGTCCCGTTGTCGAGCAGCCCGGCCAAGTCCCTGCTCCATCCCTCATCTTCATAACCAACCATCCCAGGGATCCAGCTCCACCTGTGGGGAGCTTCAACACCTAGCTGCTCATCCATCATCCCTGGAGGCCCTACGCAGCGCTGGTGCAGTCACCAGATACTACAGGTGGCATCACGATAAATTTAAAAACTTTTATTCCCATTTCAACTACTCCTTTTTAGTTAACCACCAGGGCCAAGGGTCTGGGCAGGCCACCAGTGACATCCCTAACCGCAACATAGGGCTCAGATACTCAAGTCCCTATACCCTGGGCTAGTCAATTTCTGGCGTGTCACGAACAGGATTCCGTACCGATGCTACCAGGTGCTCCTGTGCCGTGTTTAAGACTATAATTTGTGACTGTTAAATTAAGCTGCAATCACTGCTCCGCGGAGTGGGAAGAAAGGGGCGTAACGGCTTGCACCAAACCACGCCCCTCGCTCTGCCGAACACTTCCGAAGCACAGCGGCATAATCCAGAAATTCCCGAACTCTGACTCCCTGACTACGGGGATCAAAAAACTGTTTAACTGTTTAAAGGCTGGTCGTGAGTCACTAGGGGGGCCCCGAAAATGTCCGCCTCGTCCAGCGACGACGACAGCACATTTGCTGACCCTGAGAATCACCCCGAAGCAACCATGGCTGCAACCAGCAGAGCCGCCGACCCACTGGGCGCAGTAGCCCTGATCATGCCGATCTCGCTACCGTATATCCCGGATGCTAAGTGGTTACCCCAGTATGACGGCCGCCTTGATACTTTGTCCACCTTCAAAAGAAAAATTTGCATGCATGTATGTATGCAAAGACGGGTCAGCAGCGCGCAGCTGTTGTATTGGGACAGTTAACCGATGCAGTGGAAAGAGAGGCTGAATCCTGGTCCATTGCTGAATGGGGATTAGTAACCATAATTTTTGACAAACTAAAATTTGCTTTTGGGGATTGTAATGAGGCTGACATAAGAATGTGCTTCTACCATTGCTACCAAAAGCCAGAGGATGACATCCGGACCTATGCATGTCGCTTAAAGGAGGCGTTGCGAGCCCTGAAGCAAGTCAGCCCTACCAGTGTCGATGACGAGAATAAACTATTGATTGAGCAGTTTACCCGGGGGCTTCTATCACCAGAGGACAACAAAACCTTGCGCTGGTGGTCCCTAAACCACCCAGATGCTGATTTCAACACTCCAAAGGACATGGCCATAAAGGGGAGTGGAGACTCCTGAAGCTGCCATCCGGCGGTGGTGCAGTGGCAAAGCTCCGGCTACAACAACACCAGTACCCGTGCCTGCAGTTGAAAGCCGTGTTCAGTCTACTAACTCTGATAGGATTGACTCTTTGCATTCCGAGATGCGCCAGCTGAGTAAAAACCTTGCCACTGTCATGGAAGCCCTACAACTTCAGCAGGGGCCAAAGCCACTGCCTAAATCCCAACATCCAGCCTAATCCAGCTTGCTGACAGCCCAGAGGATGTCCCGTGGATGAGATGGAGGAAGACCAAGTCGCCCAGAGGAAGGCCCACAGTCCGTTACAGCTCCACAGGAGAACCCATCTGCCGGCGCTGCAGCAAGACTGGCCACATCATACGATACTGTCCTTTAAACGAGCAGACCCTGGGGGCCGGTGCCGAACCCCAGGAGTTACTCAACAGGGCCCGGCCAACTGGTATGATATCTACATCGGACAGTGACCGTTCCTGTCAATCATACTGGATGGCATCTCAACACCTGCTTTATTGGACACCGGGTCACAAGTGACCACGATCCCTGATATCCTTTACAAGCAATTTTGGTCATGTAATGAACTTAAACCACCCGATATGAACCTTAACATTTATGCTTCTAATGGTGAACCACTTACTATAGTGGGGGTTAGAGAATAGAGATGAGCCACCACCCCGATGTTCGAATTCGATTCAATTCGTCGAATTTGATGTTTGTTCGTCGAATGTTCGTCGAATGTTCGACGAATGTTCGTCGAACAACGTCGAACCCCATTGAAAACAATGGCAGGCAAACACAAACACATACAAACACATAGAAAACACCTTATAAGGTGTCCAAAAGGTGGCAATCTACTCAAAACACACAACAAACACACGGAATAGTGCCAAGTACGTATAAAAAAAGAGATGGACGAGTAAAAGGAGGAGACACAGATATAGGCATGTCATGCCCCTCTAAAATCCGTTTTTACTCCAGTATTTGTAAGGCATCATGCAGACGATGAGTATTTGGAGAGTTTTACTTCAGTTTTAGTAAGGCCACATTCAGATAATGAGTACTTGGTGAGTTTTATTTCAGTATCTGTAAGGCCATGCTCAGACGAGGAGAACTTGGTGAGTTTTACTTCAGTATCTGTAAGGCCATGTTCAAACGAGGAGTATTTGGTGAGTTTTACTTCAGTATCTGTAAGGCCATGCTCAGACGAGGAGAACTTGGTGAGTTTTACTTCAGTATCTGTAAGGCAATGCTCAGACGAGGAGGATTTGGTGATGTTTTTCCTCACTATATGAAAGGCCTCATGCAGACTATGAGTATTGTGTCACATTTAGGGGACTACAAGAAGAGTCTCTATTTTTTCAAAAAATTTGGGCACAGACACCACTTCAGTGGCATCAATTGCCCCTCAGTTACAAAATTTCAATGGTTACTTTTAGCTCAAAAACCACAAGGCTTCATTCTCCCCAGGATGACACAGAAGTAGAAAAGTCCTTGCGGATCCATGCCTTATTCATCTTTATGATGCGCTTTTCTGTCAGCACACCACCAGCAGCGCTGGAGACACGTTCCGAGAGAAAGCTGGCTGCGGGGCATGACAAGATCTCCAAGGCATGAGTGGCGAGCTCAGGCCATTTTTACATCTGGAAGCCCAAAATGAGCAAGGCTCCAGTTCCCCAGTCATGGCATCAATGTTAAGTTGGGGATACTCGTGTACCATCCGCTCCAGGCGTTGACTATGTGTCAGACTTCTCGTTTCTTCAGGCTTTGCAAACGATGTTCTGAAAAATTTGTGGAACGAGGCAAAGAAATTGGTGTTAACACCACCACCTATGGTGTTACTGGTATGGTGTGAGTGATGATGACTCGACAGTCCCATGGTTGACAAGTGAGAAATGTGAGATTCACTCTGTCTACCACTGGTGGTTTGTGTAAAAGCCGAGCTCAGATTATGTATCAGCTTCTGCTGATACTCCTGCATGCCTGCGTCCCTTTGTATGGCTGGAATTATGTCAGCAAATTTGGTCTTGTACCAGGGATCGAGGAGTGTGGCAACCCAGTAGTTGGCATTGCTTCTAATTCGGACAATCCGAGGGTCATGTTGCAGGTAGTGCAGCAAGAAGGCGCTCATGTGTCTTGCGCATCCAGGAGGACCGAGTCCTTGTTGTGTTGGTGGTGGGGAGGTCAGAATCATGCTTCCTTCCTCTGCCCTCTCCCCCCAACCTCGCACAACAGAAATGTCATCAAGGTCTCCCTCATCTGCTGACTCTTCCATGCCCATCGCCAGTTCCTCCTCCATTTCCTCCTGGGCTCCTGCACCTTCCTCAGCAGTTTGGCTGCTGCCATGCGCCGTCGTTAATCCCTCTCCACCACCCTCCCATGCCTGCCGTTTTGTTGCTGCCGACCGTGAGATGTTGTCATCCCTTCCGCATAGGACTCCTCCTGTACTTCCTCCACCTCCTCTTGTCCCACCACCTGACTCCGAATATTGTTTAGTGTCTGCTCCAACATGTAGATCACCGGAATAGTCATGCTGATAATGGCATCGTCAGCACTAAACATCTTCGTCGCCATCTCAAAAGAGTGCAGAAGGGTGCATAGGTCCTTGATTTGAGACCACTCCTGAAGCGTGATCTGCCCCACCTCTGGAACTTGTTGGCCCAGGCTATACGTCATAACATATTGCACCAGGGCTCGACGGTGCTGCCACAGTCCCTGCAACATGTGCAGAGTAGAATTCCAGCATGTCGGCACATCGCATTTCAGCCGGAGAACGGGCAAGCCGAAAGACTTCTGGAGCGAAGCAAGTCATTGAGCTGCGGGATGTGAACGCCTGAAGTGCGCACACAGCGATCGTGCCCTCTGCAGAAGCCCATCCAGGCCGGGATAGTGTGTCAAAAATTGCTGGACAACCTAATTCAACATGTGAGCCATGCAAGGCACGTGTGTGATATTGCCCCGGCGAAGGGCCGCAACCAGGTTTACAGCATTGTCACCCACGGCCTTTCCTGGCTGCAGGTTGAGTGGAGACAACCATTGCTGAAACTCGGTCGCCAGAGCTGACCACAACTCCTCAGCTGTGTGACTCACGTTTCCAAGACATTTGAGGGTAAACACCGCCTGATGGCGTTGAGCCTTGCTGCCAGCATCGTTAGGAGGTGTGCAGGATTCCTTATTTGCAGTTACAACGCGGGTGGCATTACCAGACAGGCTTTGGGCGGAGGTGGAGGACCGAGACAAGGTTGAGGAGGCAGAAGCAGTGGAGGAACTCCTACCTACAGAGGATTGACGCACAACTCGTGGGGACGGCAAAAATTGGACAGCAGACCCTTCTCCAGCTCTCACCACAGTTACCCAGTGCCCAGTCAGCGACATGTAACGCCCCTGTCCATGCTTACTGGTCCAAGTGTCTGTGGTGAAATGCACCCTGTCACGCACAGAGTTTCTCAAGGAAGCGGTGATGTTGTCTGCGACATGCTGGTGTACCGCAGGCACACTTTTCTTGGAGAAGTAGTGGCGACTGGGCATCTGGTACTGCGGCACTGCGACGGACATAATGTCTCGAAAATCCTCTGTGTCCACCAGGCGGAAAGGCAGCATTTCTGAAGCCAAGAGCTTGCAGATGGTGAAATTCAAGCGCTTAGCTTTCTCATGACTTGGAGGAAATGGCCTTTTACTTGTCCACATCTGAGGGACGGAGGGCTGGCTGCTGTGTTGAGATGGGGTTGAGTAGGGTGTCACTGGCAAACTGCAGGTCTTGGAGGAAGGTGCAGGTGAACATGTACTGTTGCCTTCATAAAAAGGTGGTGCTCTCGATGTCTGAGAGAGCTGAACACCAGCAGCATTGTCCGCTTGAAAACCAAGTGACGACCTCCAATCACACTGTCTGTTGCGGGTAAAGAGGTGGAAGGTCTACATCCAAAAGCATGTGTGACAGCTGTCCCCACAGTCACAGACGATGAAGAGCACACGGATGCACTTGATGGGGCAGATGGTGGTAGGCCTGCCCCGGTAGCCCACATTCTAGCACGGTGAGCTTCCCACTGCGACTTGTGCTTCATGTCCATGTGGCGGTTCATACATGAAGTACTCAAGCTACTGAGCTTTTGGCCTCTACTCAGAGATTGGTGACAAATCTTGAAGATGACATGATTTGGGGAATCCTTGGCGATGTCAAAGAAGGCACAGGCTAGGCAAGGCTTAGAGCCCATGCGAGCTGCAGAGGCATCACGACTTGTGCTCAGAGGCAGAGTTGTGGCTCCGGATGCAATTGTTGACATGCTTCCAGTACTACGTCTATGTCCAGGAAGGCGCAACCTAACCTCATCGTAAGTAGCATCCTCCTCCACCTCCTGTGCTGACCTCATCAACTGGCTTACTGTGGGTTGACAGTAAGTGGGATCTCCAACCTCATCATCATCCACTGTATTCTCACACCCCTCGTCCTCCTCAGAGACAACCTCTTCCTGCCTTGACCGAAAACTTAGTTTGTCAATCCAATCCGGTATCTGAGTCTCATCAGCATCATCCTCCTTGTGTCCAGCAAGAGTAGTTACTGTTAGGGAATGAGAGTCTACATGAACGTCAGAACCTTCTTCATCTGGGCCTGGATCAGACTCACAAAGCTTCTGGGCATCAGGGCAGATTATTAACACGTGTTAATTCAAGGAAAGAGGAATCACTACCACCTGATACTCACTGGGCTCCCGAGCTGCTGGTATTGGTAGCTCATTCATTCAAAGTTATATTGAGAAAAAAAAAAAAAAAAGGACGATCCGCTTTGCTGGCGCTGTTGTTTTTTTTTTTTTCTTCAGATTATTAACTCGTCTGGACTCACTGCAGCTTTGGAGCTGACTTCCGATTCCCAGGCTATAGTGTGACTGAACAGCTCTGCAGAGTCAAGCATGTGTGTTACCCCAGACTCAGTAGAGCGGCTGGAGACTTGGGAGCTTGGAGGAATGAAGTGCGATTGGGCTGACACCTCAGATGACTGGAGGCTTTTTGATGTAGTAGTTGAGGTGGAGGAGAGACCACTTGATGGAGCAGTTGCGATCCATTCAAGCACCTGCTGTTTTTGTTCCTCATTTACAAGTGGTACCGATGCTCGTGTCTGTAAGAAAGGGATCAAATCCGATTGGCCACGTAAAGAAGTTGACATCTTACTTTGCCTGGAAGATTGTCTTTCTTCAGTAGATGTTATTGTAGATTTAGCATCTACCCCACGGACACAAACTTTTTTTGCCTTTCTACCACGCCTACTCCCATTCCCGCCAGCAGCAGGCCTTTTGCCACTCATTTTGTATGGGACAAAATTTGCAACTGTACAGTTGTTGGACAACAAAAAGCTGGATGTAAATCAAGCAGAGGTGACTGAACCAACACTGCTACTTGACCCAAAGTGAGACCTGGGCAAGGTGCAGTTAAAAATTAGAAGTAAGTGACTACACAGGCGGTGTAGTTGTTTGTATTAGACGTGGCCTACACTACTTCTTTTTTAGTGGCGCTGCTACTTAACCCAAAGTGAGACCTGGGCAAGGTGCAGTTAAAAACTAGAAGTAAGTGACTACACAGGCGTGTAGTTGTTTGTATTAGAAGTGGCCTACACTACTTCTTTTTGTGGCACTGCTACTTGACCCAAAGTGAGACCTGGGCAAGGTGCAGTTCAAAATTAGAAGTAAGTGACTACACAGGCGGTGTATTTGTTTGTATTAGAAGTGGCCTACACTGGCTTCTTTTTTAGTGGCACTGCTACTTGACCCAAAGTGAGACCTTTGCAAGGTGCAGTTAAAAATTAGAAGCAAGTGACTACACAGGCAGTTTAGTTGTTTGCATTAGAAGTGGCCTACACTACTTATTTTTTAGTGGCACTGCTACTTGACCCAATGTGAGACCTGGGCAAGGTGCAGGTAAAAATTAGCACCAACTACACAGGCGGTGTAGTTGTTTGTATTAGAAGTGGCCTACACTGGCATCTTTTTTAGTGGCACTGCTACTTGACCCAAAGTGAGACCTTGGCAAGGTGCAGTTAAAAATTAGAAGCAAGTGACTACACAGGCAGTTTAGTTGTTTGCATTAGAAGTGGCCTACACTACTTATTTTTTAGTGGCACTGCTACTTGAAACAAAGTGAGACCTGGGCAAGGTGCAGGTAAAAATTAGCACCAACTACACAGGCGGTGTAGCTTCTTTCACAAATGGGCTACACCACTGTGTAAGTGACACTGCTACAGTACTAGCCCGAACAAATTGTCTGGACTAGCTGCAGCCAAAAAATGCCTACTAAGGTAGGTGGTGTAGCTTTCTTCACAGCAGTGCTACACTACCTGCCCTAAAGGACTCCCAGAGCTAGATGTGGCCAGATGCTGTGAAAAACACTTGCACAGCACTGGCACACTTCTGCCTGGCAAAAACTAATAGGGACTGCTCTAACCTAGCCCTAAAAAGGGCTGAAATTAAAACTAGTCCCTGCTTCTATGAAGTACACCTGAAAAAGGGCTGCTAGACTACTAGTCCCTAGTCCGTAATCGCTACTCCTATGAAACAGCCCTCAAAAGGGCTGATACTCCTAAAATTTGCACCCTACCTCCAGTCCCTACTCCCTAAATCTATCTACCTCACTAGCTGAATCAGAACACAATTGCTTGATTTCGCTCTATATCACCCACAGCAGCAGCAGTGCCGTCTGACACAGAGCTACAGCAATGAGCAAATGGTGGCGATGGAGAAAATGGCTGGGTCTTATAGTGCTAGGACATGTGACTTACACAGCCACCGATGCCTGACCTTGCTTGTGTGCAAAAAATGCACTTTGCTGTGTGTATGTGTGACTGGATGACAGCCTGCACCGCCCCACTGTATCTGCAGTTTGGAGAAAAAAAAATGGAGAACGCTATCATTTCTGCAGCACTGGTACAACCCCCCCTCTGCACATTATACCCAGAAACTGGATATTCACAGTCATTAACATGGTTAGGGTTAGGGTTAATCTTTTGGTGATCGAAGCGTTATCGAACATAACCGCGAACTGCCGAATTTCAAGTTAATTGTTCTAATTCGACGAATGCCTCGAACACCGCGCAAAACAGCTCGAATTTGAGATTGGCGAACAAATCGAATCGAACACCGCTCATCTCTATTAGAGAAGTACCCATAAAAGTGGGGAGGGTGGAGTTACAAGACCAAGGGGTTATTGTGGTGGAAGAAAATCCCAATAACCGGGATCCATACATATTTCTGGGTACAAATGTTGTTAGCAAATGCATGGAGGAAGTGTTGTTCTTGCTTCAACAGATTGCAGACACTGCCAAACCTGGGCAGAAGAAGGTTCTTCAGAGAGATAAGAGCCCTCCTGCACCAGCAACAGGTAAAACTTACAGGTGGTGAAATTGGTACCATATGGGTAACAGACCCGCTTACTATTGTAATACCTCCAATGAGTGAAATGATGATTTGGTGTCGAGCAGCCATAGGTCTAAGAGGGCAGGACTATCAGGCGGTAGTGGAGCCCATCAGCTCAGAACACAGACCTACACTCTTGACAGCCAGGGGGGTAGTCGATGTACACAAGGGAAGAGTACCAGTTTGCATCTTAAATTGTGGCAGTGATGAGGTCAAGCTACACAGGTATTCCACCATTGCTAAGCTGTGCACTGTAAATAACAACAAGATACAAGCAGTAGGACCCTTACCTCTACCCAAAGAGGCAGAGGATAACAACGCTAAGGGGCAGCTAGAGGACTGGTGTCAGCAGTTCCATATAGAAACTGATTCCACTCCCATGCATAAAAAGCAAGGTGTCTACCGGGTAGTCCAGGAATTTGAGCAAGTATTTAGTAAGCATCCACTTGACTTTGGTAGTATTAAAGGGGTACACCATCACATCCCCACAGGTACACATCCACCAATCAAAGAGCGATACAGGCCTATTCCACCCGCACACTATCAGAAAGTCAAAGAGATGTTACAGGACATGAAGGACGCAAGGGTCATAAGAGATAGTTGTAGTCCCTGGGCGGCTCCATCAGTCCTAGTCAGAAAGAAAGATGGCAGCATGAGAATGTGTGTAGAATACAGTCAAATAAATCGCGTAACACACAAAGATGCTTACCCATTGCCTCTCATTGAGGGATCACTAGCTGCATTGAAGTCTGCTAATTACTTCTCAACCCTAGATCTCACTAGCGGGTATTAGTAGGTCTATGTTGCAGAAGAAGACTGTGAGAAGACGGCGTTTACCACGCCCATGGGCCTATGTGAATTCAACAGCATGCCCTTCGGACTATGTAATGCACCCAGATCATTCCAGAGGCTGATGGAGTGTTGCTTGGGGCATAAGAACTTTGAAACGGTATTGCTTTACCTGGATGACGTTATAGTGTATTCAAAATCCTATAAAGAGCACCTAACTCATCTAGCGGCGGTATTTAGAGCCTTGTCCAAATACAGGATGAAGCTGAAACCATCCAAATGCCACCTGTTAAAACCAAAACTTCAGTACCTGGGACACATAGTCAGTTCTGAAGGAGTGGCCCCAGATCCAGACAAGGTCACTGTCATCAAGGAATAGCCAAAACCAAAGACCCTCAAGGAAGTACATCAGTTCCTGGGATTGGTGGGATAATATAGGAGATTCATTAAGGAGTACACGAAGAAGGCTGCTCCCCTACAAAACCTCCTGGTAAACCAACCCCAGAAGGGCAAGTCCAGAGATCCTCCCTTGGATTGGGGCAAGGAACAAGAAGAATCGTTCCACAGATGAAAGAGGCCCTAACAGGAGAAGAGATGCTGGCTTACCCCGACTACAACCTAACATTCCTGCTGTACCCCGATGCTAGTAACGTGGGGTTAGGAGCGGTGCTCTTTCAGTATCAAGAAGGCAAAGAAAGAGTGATTGCCTATGCTAGCAGTAAGCTTCGCCCTACGGAAAGGAACCCTGACAGCTACAGTTCGTTCAAGTTGGAGTTCCTACCCTTTGTCTGGGCCGTCACAAAATGATTTAAGCATCGAACAAGTTTACTGCCTTTACGGATAATAATCCCTTGACCCACCTGGAAATTGCAAAATTGGGAGCCATGCAACAGAGATGTGTGGCAAGATTATTCAAATACCAGTTCACCATCAAGTACCGGGCTGGGCATAACAACGGTAATGCAGATGCCTTATCCAGGATGCCTCACCTAGCCGACATAGGAGCAGACGAGGAGGAGCTGGAATAGATAGAGCTACCCACCTTCCATCAGTTGAGAGTAACCCAGTGTCAACAAGTCCGTACAGAACTTCCTGAGAGAGAAGTGAACCTGTTACCACATTTTGATTGGAAGGAATCTCAAGACAGTGACCCAGCTATCAGTTTAGTAAAAGAAGTGGTAACTCAGGAGTCAGCAAAGTTTCCTTTGAATCCTCCACCAGAAGCTAAACACCTGTGGAACAAAAGAAGCAAACTGTTCATCTACCAGGAGAAGCTCTGCAGAAGGTACATCAATTCGGGATCCCACAAAATGGTCTGGCAGATCATAGTACCCCGAACAGAAGTCCAAATGGTACTGGATTTCTTACCACAACCAAACAGGACACTTTGAGTGGAAGAAGCTGGAAATAAAATGTTGCTCAAGGACAGATTCTACTGAGTTGAAATGTGAGGATTCATAGAAAGATGATGTAAAGACTGTGGACCATGTAGCCTATGCAGAAAAGACCAGCAGAGTCAACGAGCACCACTCCAATTCATCATAACAATTCAACCACTCCAAATTGTGGCCTTGGACCATGTGAAATTCTCTCCAAGCAGGACAGGCTACACCTATGCTTTGACAATGGTGGACCACTACTCCAGATTCCTCATGGTCGTACCCGTAAAAGATCTTACAGCTGCAACAGCCGCAAAGACCTTCCAGAATGTCTTCAGTAGACCACTAGGCTATCCAGAACAAGTTTTAACAGATAGAGGTTTAGCATTTGAAGCCGAAATCTTTCAAGAGTTTTGTTATCTTTATGGTAGTAAGAAGAAAAGAACTATGCCATATCATCCCCAATCTAATGGGTTATGTGAAAAGATGAACAACATTGTGATCGACATGCTCAAGATACTACCTCTTGAAGAGAGAAATCAATGGCCAGAAAAACTGCCTGATCTGGTAGATATGTATAATCACATTCCAGTGAGCTCTACAAACTGTACACCCACCTAGCTTATGAAAGCCCGTACAGGAAGACTACCTGTAGATCTGGAACTAGGAATTGTCGAACCCAAAGCAGACACTTCCAACTCTGACTAAAATACCAACCGTCTAGACCAGTATAGACAAGTCCAAGCCTGTGTTGAAGATAATCTAGAAAGTCCAGAAAAAGACAAGAAAGAAACTTCAACAAAAGGGCACCAGCAGAGCCAATACTACCTGAAATTACTGTCTTAAAAAGAAAAAGAAGACACAAACTCGATGATCAGTGGGAAAAAGAACCTTACACCATTTTGAATTCCAACTTTGACAATACTAAAGTTTGCCTCATAAGCAAAAACCACCTAAACGGTATCCCGGGATCATTTAAAGAAATGTCAAGAAGAATGTAGAACACAAGACTCTCAAGACCTTCTAGATTCCCCAGCAGAAGAGGAAACAGAGTTATTCGAACCCTCAACTCCATCTCCAAAACCAAAGGAAAAAGTAATCTCAACTATACTTGGAGACTTTCCAGAAGATTGGCCCCAACATGAAGGAGCAATCAGAGTCCCAATTATCAACTTCTATCAACCGCATGAAACCCAAAGAAGTCAGGAAGAAACATCCGTTGTCAGAGAATCAGAGGATCCTGCAATCGATACACCTGCTAGTCCTGTAGTGAGACTAAGGCCACACAGACATTTACCTGATTTACCCCCATTACATTCTCCAGACACATCACCTGAGATAGCCACACCCGTAGTGCGTAGATCCAGTCATAGCACACGTGGGCAACCCCCATCCAGGTATGGAGATTGGTCACAATAATGTAATATAGAACCAAAGCAAGTAAAATGCAAATAGTAGTGTACAGAAAGGGTGAAGAATAGGCCAAAACAGGTCACAACACGTACACAACATCCAAAAAAAAAGGGTGAGTGGAGTTGGTATAAGGAGCTGTATAGGGAGAGCAAAATCTTGGCCAATAGGTGACTCCGGGGCCAGGATGCCTACAGCGCTTATGACCGGTAGAGGCCCCTATAGTACCTAGTACTCCTGCGCCGAAGCACCCGTAGTAAATGTTGTTGTGTATTCTGAACTTTAAGCCTACAGAGACTTTACCTGTAAGGACTTTAATGAACTTAGTTGAACGTTTGAAAAACTTTATACCTTTTTACCCGGAGCTTAAAGAGACTCTTCACAACAACTTCTTTTCCCTTGTTTTTCAACTTAAAAAGGACCATAGTCACAGGACTGGTGTGACAATTAACTTCTTTTTCAGCCTGCGGTGGATGGACTAGCACCATATGGACTGTACCTGTTTTGCCATTTTTCAGTGGTTTTTGTAAATTTTTGGTTTGAGACTCTGTAAATATGTTACCTGTCAATATATATGTGAATGTTAACCAAAAACTGTTTCTCAGTCCAGGAGTACTGATCTTACCTAGGGGGGAATGTGGCACCCTGCTCGCATAGGTAACCACAGACTCACCTACAGCACGGATGGGTTTCCACAGTGGGTACACAGAGCAAACAACACCTTCCACCCCGGCACAGTAGGGGGAGCTCAATTTGCTACCTTTAGGCAAGATTGGTAATAAATAGTGGTGCTGGGGGCGGAGTTAGTTAGAGTGTGCAGATGCTACAAGAGCTGTGAAGACGTACTGGTGGTCGGTGCTGCGTTAGGCCCGAGCCAGTTACCCTGAACAGCCTTCGAGTAGTCCTGCAAGGCCCAAGAGTGGGGTCAGAAGGCGAGGAGAACAGAAAGAACAAAGTGGGAACCGAGGAGCTAGTGTTAGGTTCGCACAAACAACACACCGGACACTGGAGTCTGAGTCTACTTGAGAGCACCCGGCACAGTCGAGAACACAGGAATACCGTGGAGACTTCAGTCTCCCGGACATCTGCGCAGTCACACACCAGGGAGCCAGGTACCGCGGAGAGAGGAACAGCGGTAGTCCATAGAGGGTGTCCCGCCGACAGCACAGGTGGCGTGAGAGAGCAGAGGAGGCTAGCCAAGTTTCACATGGGGCAGGGGGTTCACACACACAGGGAAAGAGACAAGGAGGCCTTATACCAACTCGCTGTGAAGACCCAGAAGTACATCCTGAACACCTGGCAGTGCTCTGGACGTTTACCTGCATCAAAACCAGTAAAAGGTAAAGAACAACCAGCGGTGTGTGTGTCAGTTGCTTACCCGCGCCCCTGCCATTCACAGAGACTGTCTCGTTGTCCAGCAGCCCAGCCAAGTCCCTGCTCCATCCCTCATCTTCATAACCAACCACCCTAGGGATCCAGCTCTGCCTGTGGGGAGCTTCAACACCCTGCTGCTCATCCATCATCCCTGGAGGCCCTACGCAGCGCTGGTGCAATCACCAGATACCACAGGTGGCGTCACGATAAACTTAAAAACTTTTATTCCCATTTCAACTACTCCTTTGTAGTTGACCACCAGGGCCACGGGTCTGGGCTGGCCACCAGTGACATCCCTAACCGCAACAGAGGGCATACCAGGGTATGGGGACCCGAGTCCCTATACCCTGAGCTAGTCAATTGCACTCCATAGTTCTCCTTATAGAATAATGCACCCCCAAAGTCCTCCATATTGTATAATACACCTCATAGCCCTGCATATAGTATATTGCACCCCATAGTCCTCAATATATTATAATGCACACTCCATAGCCCTCCATATATTATAATGCACTCCCATAGTCCTTCATATAGTATATTGCACTTCCATAGTCCTCCATACAATATAATGCACTCCCCTAGTCCTCCATATAGTATTATACACCCCCATAGCACTTCATATACTATAATTCACTGACCAAGTCCTCTATATGCTATAATGCACCCTCATGAAATAATGTACAGCACGGTCTCTTGTGGGCACTCAAATCATGGCGCGGACTCCGGTCCAGTTGAAAAACCTTTATTGGCAAAACCTCCTTCCCCACAACATGTTTCAACGGTCACACACCGTCTTCCTCAGGTGGAATGGAGGCTAAGTAAACATTAAAACTTTATATAGGGCGGCCCAGAATCCCATTGGGCCAATAAGATTAGTATACACCTTTTTATTAACTCATTAATCCCTAAAACCAGAGGTAACTGTGTAGACTAACCAAGATTCTGGTTTATATCTCAACACATCAACATATGTTATAAAATCTACTTATATAATCGGGAGTTGGGAATTCGGGCGTTGTAGCCCAATCCTAGACTCCCCCGCGGCACTGCGAGTGATGACGCGCAGCGTCATCACGAGCCGCTGCCGCTGCTGCTGAAGGCAGGTGCGATCCGCCATCACTTCCTACACACTTCCTCCGCCACCGGATCGCTCCGTGCCCGCGACTCCCCCCAAAGATCCGCGCCTGTAGGAGCGCCATGCCAGCGCCCACCAGCCTCTAGCTCCCTGCCCACAGACGCCCGGAGCTCCGCCGCGTTCATCACTGCTGATAGCCGCCGGTCTCGGAGACACATGACGACTCACAGCAGCTGATGCGAGAGTTCCTAATCCCCACCAGACTGCACACAATGGCGCCCACCAGCCTCTACCTCCCCGCCCACAGACGCCCGGAGCTCCGCCGCTATCATCACTGCTGCCAGCCGCCGGCCTCGGAGACACATGAGGACTTACAGCAGCTGAAGCGAGAGCTCCACACTCCCGCCACACCGCACACAGTCCAACCGATACTCACTGCCAGCTGCCTGCTTCTGCACCATGGGGTCAGTGACCGTTTGCCTCCCTCCCATTACCTATGTACAGGTGACACCCGTAGGCTGCAGGGACGGCAGCGCTCCAGTCTGCAACTAAAGCTACAGAGGAAGCGAGGCTGACATCTCCACCCACGCTGCCCCTGATTACCCCCCAATCACTCCCACTTACCCACACTGCCTGCCACCACCAAAGACGCCCGTGTACCCGCCACCAGACCCCACCACCACACAGACGCCCGTGTACCCTGCCGCCACCACCACAGACGCCCGTGTACCCTGCCGCCACCACCACAGACGCCCGTGTACCCTGCCGCCACCACCACAGACGCCCGTGTACCCTGCCTGCCCCACCACAGACGCCCGTGTACCCTGCCGCCACCACCACAGACGCCCGTGTACCCTGCCGCCACCACCACAGACGCCCGTGTACCCTGCCGCCACCACCACAGACGCCCGTGTACCCTGCCGCCACCACCACAGACGCCCGTGTACCCTGCCGCCACCACCACAGACGCCCGTGTACCCTGCCGCCACCACCACAGACGCCCGTGTACCCTGCCGCCACCACCACAGACGCCCGTGTACCCTGCCGCCACCACCACAGACGCCCGTGTACCCTGCCGCCACCACCACAGACGCCCGTGTACCCTGCCGCCACCACCACAGACGCCCGTGTACCCTGCCGCCACCACCACAGACGCCCGTGTACCCTGCCGCCACCACCACAGACGCCCGTGTACCCTGCCGCCACCACCACAGACGCCCGTGTACCCTGCCGCCACCACCACAGACGCCCGTGTACCCTGCCGCCACCACCACAGACGCCCGTGTACCCTGCCGCCACCACCACAGACGCCCGTGTACCCTGCCGCCACCACCACAGACGCCCGTGTACCCTGCCGCCACCACCACAGACGCCCGTGTACCCTGCCGCCACCACCACAGACGCCCGTGTACCCTGCCGCCACCACCACAGACGCCCGTGTACCCTGCCGCCACCACCCCACACGCCCGTGTACCCTGCCGCCACCACCCCACACGCCCGTGTACCCTGCCGCCACCACCCCACACGCCCGTGTACCCTGCCGCCACCACCCCACACGCCCGTGTACCCTGCCGCCACCACCCCACACGCCCGTGTACCCTGCCGCCACCACCCCACACGCCCGTGTACCCTGCCGCCACCACCCCACACGCCCGTGTACCCTGCCGCCAATACCCCACACGCCCGTGTACCCTGCCGCCACCACCCCACACGCCCGTGTACCCTGCCGCCACCACCCCAGACGCCCGTGTACCCTGCCGCCACCACCACAGACGCCCGTGTACCCTGCCGCCACCACCACAGACGCCCGTGTACTCTGCCGCCACCACCACAGACGCCCGTGTACTCTGCCGCCCACCACCACAGACGCCCGTGTACTCTGCCGCCACCACCACAGACGCCCGTGTACTCTGCCGCCACCACCACAGACGCCCGTGTACTCTGCCGCCACCACCACACACGCCCGTGTACTCTGCCACCACCACACACGCCCGTATACTCTGCCACCACCACACACGCCTCTATACTCTGCTACCCGCAGAGCCGCCTGTATACTCTGCTACCCGCAGACCCGCCTGTATAATCTGCTACCCACAGAGCCGCCTGTATAATCTGCTACCCACAGAGCCGCCTCTATACTCTGCTACTCACACATCCGCCTGTATATCTGCTACCCACAGAGCCGTCTCTATACTCTGCTACCCACACAGCCGCCTCTTTACTCTGCTACCCACAGAGCCGCCTGTATACTCTGCTACCCACAGAGCCGCCTCTATACTCTGCTACCCACAGAGCCGCCTCTATACTCTGCTACTCACACATCCGCCTGTATATCTGCTACCCACAGAGCCGCCTCTATACTCTGCTACCCACAGAGCCGCCTCTATACTCTGCTACCCACAGAGCCGCCTCTATACTCTGCTACCCACAGAGCCGCCTCTATACTCTGCTACCCACAGAGCCGCCTCTATACTCTGCTACCCACAGAGCCGCCTCTATACTCTGCTACCCACAGAGCCGCCTCTATACTCTGCTACCCACAGAGCCGCCTCTATACTCTGCTACCCACAGAGCCGCCTCTATACTCTGCTACCCACAGAGCCGCCTCTATACTCTGCTACCCACAGAGCCGCCTCTATACTCTGCTACCCACAGAGCCGCCTCTATACTCTGCTACCCACAGAGCCGCCTCTATACTCTGCTACCCACAGAGCCGCCTCTATACTCTGCTACTCACACATCCGCCTGTATATCTGCTACCCACAGAGCCGTCTCTATACTCTGCTACCCACAGAGCCGCCTGTATACTCTGCTACCCACAGAGCCGCCTGTACAATCTGCTACCCACAGAGCCTTCTCTATACTCTGCTACCCACACAGCCGCCTGTATAATCTGCTACCCACAGAGCCGCCTGTATAATCTCCTACCCTCAGAGCTGTCTGTATACTCTGCTACCCACAGACCGCCCTCTATACTCTGCTACCCACAGAGCCCCCTGTATACTCTGCTACCCACTGACCCGCCTGTATACACACTATTAATTTCACCCTGCTCCCGATGCAATTGCATCGGGCCTTTTTACTAGTATATATATATGCACCAGTAATTAAAAACAGATTGTAAACCAATATAAATTGTATAAAAATTGTATAAAGAGTAAGAATAGATGATAAAGAATAGGGAGAGAATTTATTTGTTTATTTTTTTTTCTTTTTTTCCCCCCCTCCTCCCCTCTCTCTCCTATGTTAATGTAAAACTGTTCTAAAAATGACATACGGTAATCAAACAATCAGTCTGTATGGAATTAACCCTTCATATATTAAAACATATTAAAACATTCCTTATACCAAAATTGAAATCTTCATTATCCTTGACAGCCCTCAATTTTTTTGAAAAAAAATTTTTTTTATATATTTTTATTTTTTTATTTTATCATTTTATTTTTATTTTTTATTTTATTTTATTTTATTTATTTATTTATTTATTATTTTTTTTTTTTTTTTTTTTTTTTTTTGTTGGATTGAGGGCTGTCAAGGATAATGAAGATTTCAATTTTGGTATAAGGAATGTTTTAATATGTTTTAATATATGAAGGGTTAATTCCATACAGATTGATTGTTTGATTATATCATTTTTAGAACAGTTTTACATTAACATAGGAGAGAGAGGGGGGATGGGGGGGGGGGAAAGAAAAAAAATAAATAAATACATTCTCTCCCTATTCTTTATCATCTATTCTTACTCTTTGTACAATTTTTATACAATTTATATTGGTTTACAATCTGTTTTTAATTACTGGTGCATATATATATATTTTATAACATATGTTGATGTGTTGAGATATAAACCAGAATCTTGGTTAGTCTACACAGTTACCTCTGGTTTTAGGGATTAATGAGTTAATAAAAAGGTGTATATTAATCTTATTGGCCCAATGGGATTCTGGGCCGCCCTATATAAAGTTTTAATGTTTACTTAGCCTCCATTCCACCTGAGGAAGACGGTGTGTGACCGTTGAAACATGTTGTGGGGAAGGAGGTTTTGCCAATAAAGGTTTTTCAACTGGACCGGAGTCCGCGCCGTGATTTGAGCGCCCACAAGAGACCGTGCTGTACATTATTTAATTCTGCTATCTCCAAGAGTGCACGGCAGGAGCAGCTCGGTCGCAAAGTGCAGGACCTTCGGTTACCTAGAAAACCACTAAACACTGGAGCTATGGAGGTCGCAGGGTAGGAGACTCCCAGCCCACCATAAGGAGAGGATAACGGTGTGAGCCACTATAAAGGGGAGGACCCCTAAAACCTTTCTTATTTCTCACCAGTGTTGTGCATGGACCGCACAACACTATAAGGTTAGTAGGCACAGGCCCACATTTAAGGAAATCCATTTCACAGGAGATATTGCACTATTGCGCCCCCTTTTTCTTTTTGTCTTTCATAATGCACCCTCATAGTCCTCCATATACAATAATGCTTCCCTGATATACTATAATGCACCCCAATAGTCCTCCTATATTATATTGCATTGCATAGTCTCCCATCAGAGTACTCACTGATTAAAAAAAAAGTAAATATTCACCTTTCTCCTCAGTCCTCACAGCTTTGGCCTCCTCAGCTTCTGTTCTATGCTCTGCACGGCTCAGCACTGGGGTGCTCAATGATGACGTCATCGCTGTACTGATGTCAGGACTCTGAATCTTCTGATGACATTTTGCGCATTCTTACCCTTTTTCAATATGGCTTCTTCTCCTTCCTCTCCATGTGTTTTTGCTTCCCAGCCTTTAAAAACCCCAGTCCATGTATTAGTCCTCATCTAGAGTATTATGGATTCCAGCTCTTGCTGCATCTCAGGTTTGCTCCCTTCTCTCCTGCAAATCCTGTGTGTTTCTCTTGAAACTACTCATCTGAGGTTCAGGTTCCTACACCTGCTGCCAGCTTGTCTTGTTTTGCAAGTTGCTCCTGCTGTTTCTTCTGCTTCGGTCCTAGCTAGACCTGCCCTGTGTCTCGTAATCTGTTGCTTAATAAGCTCCCTATAGCTTCCACATGTATTAAAGATGCAGTAGCAGTGGACAGGACTGTTCAGTGTATGGGACATTTTAGTAAAACTGCACTGCATCTGGTTCTGGACTTGTTTTTTCAGAGATTATCGCTCCCAGGTCTCCTGGGTGTTACTGATTTATCTACTTTGCTACAGCACCTCTCTAAATGAACTTTGCCATTGACTTTCCTTTTACAGCATCTCCTAGTAGGTACAGAGCTTAAAAGACTGCACTGCAAGGGGGAGTGGTTAAGCCTATGGAGGGATAAGACGCAGCCTGCCTTAGCTCCTCCGCATCAGCCGTGATATCCGCCGCCACACTACTGATACTGCTGCCTTTTTTATATGGGCAAGCCTAAGAAGGGTTCAGGAGGCACCGGAACCGAAGATACCGGCTCCCAGCCCGGAATTGATCGATATCTACGCTCGGACCGAACACCCCCGGCCTTCCACACCATCCAAAATGGCGCCGCCACTGAAGGAGAAAGGAGCAACGGGGCGGGATCGGCGGGAATCTGGCAATAGATACGCCTGCCTGCAAGAGGACGGGGAAGACGGAGATCTCCACACTAGCCTGCCGTTCGGGGCCTCCGGAGAGGACATTAACAGGTACCTCCGCGACCTCCCCACGAAAAGGGACCTGGAACGCTTCGCCTGCCGCATAGAAGCCTCTTATAAAGCTGAGATGCAGGCACTGAGGTCAGAATTTGCCACGCGCGTAGAGGAGGTGGAGGAGGCCCAGGACTCAGTGCTGAATGAGTTGCAGGCTCATAGATCCCTGCTAGTTACACACTCCACCATGCTAGAGGACTTACTCTACCAGCAAGAGGACAGCGAAAACCGTAACCGCAGGAATAATGTGAGGATAAGGGGCTTGCCCGAATCCGTCACCCCCCTGGATCTACTGGCGGCGGTTCAGGCCCTATTCAAACAGATCCTGGGTGATGCGGCGGACCCAGACATAGAAGTAGATAGGGTGCATAGAGCCCTTTCGGCGAGGCCGCTCCCAGCAGCGAGGCCCAGAGACGTGATCTGCAGGATACACTTTTACTCGATTAAAGAGGCTATCATGAGAGAAGCCCGAAACCTAGGTGATGTTCCCTATCTGGACACTCATGTGATTCTGCTTTCAGACCTAGCAGGGCGCACACTTCAGAAAAGAAGAGGATTGCGCCCCTTATTATCAGTGCTACTCGAGAAGGACATAAAGTACAGACAAAGAGGGTGGATCCTGGAGCCTGCAAAACAACATGCCCTAAGGGCTAAAGAATATAGCCCCTGCTAATTATAATCACTAATGAGTAAGTATTAAAAGGTTTTTATGCACTTTTATAGAATGCTTTTAGGAGACAAAAGGAGTGTGAGATTAGTGATAATATGCTGCAGGGACGTGTTTTGGTAGCTTAGGAGGCGTTCTGGAGGTGACAGGATCCCTTTAATCACCATGTGTTAGAATACAGACATTTTCACTGATAAACCTTGTTTCAGTTGTATCTTGCCTCATGTAAAAATATTCTTGAGCTATCCATTATACATATTACAGGATACTCTAGCCTTTAAAGAAATCTGCTAAACCTAAATTAGAAACAATGTTCACCAAGATTAAATCTCTGCAGAAAAATTTGTAAGGTCTGCAAAACAAACTTGGAGGCATTGAACACAATGGGTAAGTGTTTGGACAAACTTAGCAAAACCTAAGTACTTGAATAGCATCCCATCAAAACAAACTTGCTGGCTTAGAGTTCCAGTACAGACAGCCTTTTCAGAACATAAGTACACAAATGGCGACACGAGTGGCATTACCTTCCGGGCAATCGTCACCAGCTAGCTTACCTAAATTGCCACTATTCAGATATAATGGCGATCGCAACAAATTTTGCGGATTTGTGAATCAGATAACTAAAGGAAAAGAACTCTCACTGTTAACTCCCTATTAAGATCTTGTGTTCAGGACAGTAGTGCAGCTATGATTGACACTGGCGCAGGGGGTAATTTTATGCATCTTTCTTTGACTAAAGAACATGGTATTGAGATACTTCAAAGAGCCTCCCTGATTACCATGGAAACAGTGGATGGGTCACTCTTAATCTCGGGGTTTGTATCTCAGAAGACTGTGCCCTTGCCATCTTGTTGAAGCCAGATCATTGGGAGTAGCTCTCCTTCATGTTAAATTCTTCTCACCATTTTCATGTGATTCTAGGCATCCCTTGGTTGCGGTCTTAGAACCCGACAATCAACTGGGAAGACCAAGGAGGTTTCCTTTCCAACAAAGTGCAGTACTGCAATAACTGAAGCAGTTCCAGAATTCCAGGATTCAGAGGATTTAGTCTTCTGTACAGGCATCCACTTTACCCTCCATTTATGTGGAATTTTCTGACATCTGTGACAAAAAAAAAGCAAATCAGCTTCCTCCGCATGGGCATTATGACTGTACTATTGAGTTGCTTCCAGGGGCTGCTATTAATTTTAGTTATGTATACCCTTTGACGGCACCAGAGGTTCAAGTCTTGAAGGAATACATTGATGAAAACCTGGCCAAGGGCTTCACACAGCCTTCTTATTCACCAGCAGGGGCAGCTATCGTTTTTGTAAAAAAGAAGAATGGGACCTTTTGAATACTTAGTGACACCCTTTGGGCTTTGCAATGCCCCTGCAACAGTTCAACATCTTGCTAATTACTTATAGAGATTTATTGGACCAGTTTGTAGTGATCTATATGAATGATATTCCAGATAGATATTCCATATTCTAATATTTTCTGAGTCTTTACAGGAACATGTAGAACATGTCAAATCGGTTTTGAAACCTCTGAAAGAGAATTGTCTTTTTACCAAGCCAGAGAAGTGTGAGTTCCATCATTCTTATATACAATTTTTAGGTTATGTCATCTCTCCTCAGGGTTTGAAGATGGAATCCAGTAAGAGTCAGGCAATCCTTGATGGCCCGGTACCCAAGAATGTTAAAGAAGTCCAATGTTTTATCGGTTTTGCAAATTTCTATAGACGTTTCATTCAAACTTTTTCGGACATTGTCCGTCACATCACTTCCTTGCTAAGAATAAAAATCCCTTTTAAGTGGTCGTCACAGGCTAGGAAGCTTTTGATCGGCTTAAGACCTGTTTCACCTCCCCATCCCTTCATCATGGAGGTGGATGCTTCTGGTAATGCATTGGGGGCATTCTCTTTCAGAAAACTGGAGAGAATGGTCTGCTCCATCCTTGTGCTTTATTTTCTCATAGACTTTCTTCTGCAGAGAAGATCTATGACAGTGATGGCGAACTCCAGGCCTCGAGTGCCGCACACAGTGCAGGTTTTCAGGATTTCCTTAGAGTTTGACAGTTAATAATTTGATTGCCAACTGTCAAATGCAATGGAAATCCTGAAAACCTGGACTGTGTGTGGCACTCGAGGCCTGGAGTTCGCCATCACTGATCTATGATGTAGGAGACAATAATAATAATAATAAAACTTTATTTGTACAGCGCCAACATATTCCGCAGCGCTTTACAGTACAGTGGTACATATAAGAAAAATATACGATACAGAATGGTAGGTAATACAGAACAGTAGTTACATACAATAAACAGAATCAACGTAGGAAATACAATAAAAAGGCAAAAAATAAACATGACCCTGCTCGAAGGAGCTTACAATCTAAGATGGGATGGGAACTCAAAGTACAGGGGCTTATAACAATGAATATCTTATGTCTAAATGACTACTGTTAGGGAGAAGATAAGGCCGCCCTGAAGAGGTGTGTTTTTAGGGAGCGTCTGAAGCTATGCAAGTTGTGAATGGTCCTAATTTCTTGGGATAGAGCATTCCAGAGGATTGGTGCAGCTCGAGAGAAGTCTTGGAGTCGGGAATGGGAGGTTCGGATTAATGCCGATGTTAGTCTGAGGTCGCATTCAGAGCGAAGGGGACGGGTGGGGTGGTAGACAGAGATGAGAGTGGAGAGGTAAGGAGGTGCCGCACCATGAATAGCTTTGTGGGTGACAACAAGCAATTTGAATTGGATCCTATAGTGTATGGGTAGCCAATGCAGTGACTGGCACAGAGCAGAAACATCTGAGTAATGGTTTGCTAGATAGGTGATCCTGGCTGCTGCATTGAGGATAGACTGGAGAGGGGAAAGCTTACTGCGGGGGAGGCCATCTAATAAAGAATTACAGTAGTCAAGGCGGGAATGAATCAGGGCCACGGTGAGGGTTTTAGTTGTTTCTATGGTGAGGAAAGGGCGAATTCTGGAGATATTTTTCAGGTGCAAGCGACAGGAGCGGGTGAGAGATTGTATATATGGGGTGAAGGAGAGATCAGTGTCCATCATATCACTGAGACAGCAAGCCTGCTGACTGGGTGTTATCGTGGTGCCGCACACCGAGAGAGAGATGCAGGTTTAGGGAGGTTGGCAGAGGGTGGGAGCAGAAGAGGTTCAGTTTTGGAAAGGTTGAGTTTCAGATAGAGAGCGGACATGATATTGGAGACTGTGGTTAGACAGTCATTGGTGTTCTGTATTAAAGCAGGAGTAAGGTCAGGGGAGGAAGTGTATAGTTGTGTGTCATCAGCATAGAGATGGTACTGGAAGCCAAATCTGCTGATGGTTTGTCCAATCGGGGCTGTGTAGAGAGAGAAGAGAAGTGGTCCAAGGACTGAACCCTGAGGGACCCCAATAGTGAGGGGAAGAGGGGAGGAAGTGGAGCCAGAGAATGATACACTGAAAGAGCGGTCAGAAAGATAGGAAGAGAACCAGGAGAGAGCCGTGCCCTTGATGCCAATGGAGTTCAGCATAGAGAGTAGGAGATGGTGGTCAACAGTGTCAAAAGCTGCAGAGAGGTTAAGAAGGATAAGGAGAGAGTGGTCACCATTATGTTTTGCTGTCAGAAGGTCATTGGTCACTTTGATACACTGGCTATTATTGCAGCTTTTAAGAGCTGGAGGCACCATCTGCAAGGTGCTGCACAACAGATCATAGTACTGACTCACCATCGCAATTTAGAGTTCCTCAGATCTGCTAGATGTCTCTCCTCATCAAGCTCATTGGAATTTATTTTTAAATCAATTTGATTTTGTTATTTCATAGTAGCGAGTAACCCTTTTCTTTTCAGATGGCACAACGTTTTATTAAAATAGTCATGTGTCACATAATTTTACAAGTTATGAATTGTTACATGTATACAAGACCAGAACCAATAACATCACGTGAATATATCACTAAAACCACCAGTAGTAATGAAAAAAATCACTAGAACAACAAGCAATACAGAAATACATTGCCAGAACCATCATGAGTACACAAATCCATCACCTGAACTGTCAACAGGATATGAATACTTCACCAGCACCTTGATTAGCATATCAAAAAATTAACAGAACCACCAGCAGTACATGAATACACACTAGGCCTACCATTCACACATGAATTCAGGACCTGAACCACCACCAATTCATAGTGCATCAACCATAATGTCAAGTCAAACATTTAGACATTTGTATCACATAAACCTGCATCTCTCAGTTAAAAATAATATTAATAATCTTTATTTATATAGTGCCAACATATTCCACAGTGCTTAATAATGGTAAGGAGATACTGGGAGTTATTGTCATCACAGATGCTTAGACTGGAGACCATACAAGCGAAATGTAGTAAGTATTACAAATAAACATTTACATCCAAGTACCTTATAGATGACATGTTCTCTTTCTTTTCTACATCTTGTTCAAATGCCATGATGGCGTTTCACATCTCTGCATATTCCATCTTTTCCAGTCTTATGCAGCATACCTGATCACAGTGCCCTGAAAACAAATAGAATCATTATAAAAATTTTGCAGACATATACTGGGCACTGCTGTTTTCAAGGACCGGTGCTACTTGCATATGTAAGGGTGCGAGTAAAGCAGGTTCATGTGCCCGGGTGCACGCTTATTAGACAGCAATAGCAATGGATAAGAAAAAATTGCGGCACTCACCGAGCAGAGCTTTTTCCTTTTTTATTTCAGATTCCTCTTTACATGGTTTCTCTGCGATGGGGGAGGGAGTGAGGAGACACACAGGTGACGGATTCCGTTTCGGAGCACCTGCCCCTTCTACGGACCTTGTTGACAACAAGGTCCGTAGAAGGGGCAGGTGCTCCGAAACGGAATCCGTCACCTGTGTGTCTCCTCACTCCCTCCCCCATCGCAGAGAAACCATGTAAAGAGGAATCTGAAATAAAGAAGGAAATAGCTCTGCTCGGTGAGTGCCGCATTTTTTTCTTATCCATTGTTAGAATCATTATAATGCTCTCAAATAAAACTATTTGCACTGCCCTTATGTCCTGAATAAATAATTGCCTCTTGCTGTGTCCCCTGCACAAAATATGACCCACACACTGTCCCTCTAATGGTACATGCCCTCCACACATCTCGCTTCAAAATGGGCCACCTCTTCATACTTTCCTCTTAAATTGTATCCCCACTATACTGCCCAGTGTCTATACTGTTGCACCTCATCACGTTCTTCAACCTCAGCACACTGTTTACTTCTTTTTTTTTTTGATCAAGTGGTTTTTATTTGACATTTTAACAAACAGAAAAAATTATGTCCCAATAATCTGTGGTATAGAAAGTGAACATCAACTTATATATACCAAGCAATATAAACAATCTTACATCATATAACCCTGTCCCACCCCCTCCCCCAACCACTGCCATTTGTCATATTATAAGCAGCAACAAGACGTCACTCATAAAGGATATAGTGGCGAGTCCCATATTGATTAAAATATTCATCTTTCTTAAATAAGATTAAAATATCATAGTGGTTGGATTATTGTCTCAACATGTTTCAGGCCAATATGCCCTTAGTCACTGAGATACAGAATCACTATAACACAAGGTTTAAAAACACAAATCCACCAACCAATGATCACATAGGCATTAGGGATGAGCGAGTATGCTCGGCACTACTCGTTACTCGCACTAGTATCCCGGTTACCGCCGAGATGCTCGGACTCTTCACTAATAATTATCGCTCTGACACAAATACACAACTCCCTTCAGTGCACACAGTGAGCTGGCACCTCACAGAGAGCATATTGATTGTTAAGATCCCTCTGAGTGGCACAGCAAGGTGTTGTATGCTGTGGCGATTTGAAAAAGCCCACCCTCCCGCCATTTCCCAGAAACACTCCTTTTAAAGCCGGAAGTCTGTGGGCGGAACTTGTCACTAATTGACTTACATTGGGCTCGGTGCTCTGGCCGAGTACACGAGTATCTTGGGATGCTCGGCCAGAGCATCAAGCACCAGAGTATTTTAGTACTCGTTCATCTCTAATAGGCATCTGTTAACAATTATTATTATTATTATGTATTTATATAGCGCCATTAGGTTACATGGCGCTTTACAAGTGAGAGGGTAGACAAAGACAAGTAGTAAAACGATGACAAATCAGTCATACGGGTACAATAGGACAGAGGATCCCGTCCACGAGGGCTCACAGTTTAGAGGGAGTGGGGAGGGAGACAGTAGGAGGGGGAGAGGTGAGATGGTGCAGCGGATTAGGTCTCAGTGTGGGTTATAATAAACAGAAAAAGAGAGCGGAGGGGCGCTCCTAGTGAAAGCCTGACAGGTGCAGGGACAGGCTGGGTAAAAAATGCACTCACCTCTGAGGGTTATGCACCATCATAACACCGTGGAGAAGCGCTGTGTGAAGGGAAGGCAGGCGCCGGGGATCTGACCAGTGTAGAAGTTGCGGTCACGTGGTGCGGTCACATGGGGTGACGTCACCACAGGTCCTCCAGCTCTCCAGTGTTCAGAAAATTAGACGTATTCTCTATGTGCAGCACCCACCGCTCGCCATAGGGCTAAGGAACAATGTGAGAAAGAAATTGGCGGTTTTGGGGCGCTCAAGGAGGAGACAATGGAGGGATAGTAATGCTTTCCTTTATTTAGCATGAACAGGGGGTCTTCACTATGCTAAATATAGGAAAGTATTACTATCCTTCCATTGTCTCCTCCTTGAGCGCCCCAAAACCGCCAATTTCTTTCTCACATCAGTGTGGGTTATAGACTTGTAAGAAGAGGTGGGTCTTCAGGTTTTTCTTGAAGGTTCCCAGGGTAGGGGAATGTTTGATGTGGTGGGGGAGGGAGTTCCAGAGTATGGCAGAAGCACGAGAGAAGTCTTGTATGCGGTTGTGGGAGGTGGAAATGCGGGGGGTTGAGAGAAGGAGTTCTTGAGAGGAGTGCAGGTTGCGCGAGGGGAGGTAACGGGAGACCAGGTTGGAGATGTAGGGAGGGGACAGGTTGTGTATGGCCTTGTATGTCAGGGTTAAAATTTTGAAGTGGGATCGCTGGGGAGTGGGGAGCCAGTGGAGGGCTCAGCGGAGAGGGGAGGCGGGGGAGTAACGGGGAGATAGGTGGATGAGTCGGGCAGCAGAGTTGAGGATGGTGCGGAGAGGTGCAAGGGAGGAGCAGGGAGGCTGGTGAACAGGAGGTTGCAGTAGTCCAGGCGGGAGATGATGAGGACATGGACAAATGTTTTAGCCGTGCTGTGGTCAAGGAAGGAGCGGATATGGGCAATGTTTTTTAGTTGCAGTCGACAGGCGGTGGTGAGGGCTTGGATATGGGGCTTGAAAGAGAGGGAGGAGTCAAGGATTACCCCGAGGCACTTGGTGTGGGGGACGGGTGAGAGTATGCAGTCATTGACGGTGATGAATAGGTCAGGAAGAGGGGGAGGGTTGTTCGGGGGAAAGACGATGAATTCGGTCTTGTCCATGTTGAGTTTGAGGAAGCGAGTAGAAAAGAAGGATGCAATAGCGGATAGGCAGTGAGGAATTTTAGATAAAAGGGAGGAGATATCAGGGCCAGACAGGTAGAGCTGGGTGTCGTCGGCGTAGAGGTGGTATTGGAGGCCATGTGACTCGATGAGTTTGCCTAGGCCGAGGGTATAAATGGAGAAGAGTAGTGGTCCCAGGACCGAGCCTTTGGGAACTCCTACAGAAAGGGGGTGGGGCGAGGAGGAGGTGTGGAAGTGGGATATGCTGAAGGTCCTGTCCGTTAGGTAGGAAGAGATCCAGGAGAGGGCTAGGTCAGTAATGCCAAGAGATTTAAGGATTTGAAGTAAGAGGGAGTGGTTAACCGTGTGGAAGGCAGCAGAGAGGTCGAGAAGGATGAGGACAGAGTAAGTGTTGTTTGTTCTTGGCGATCAGTAGGTCGTTAGTGACTTTGGTTAGGGCTGTTTCGGTAGAGTGGTGAGGTCGGAAGCCGGATTGTAGGCGATCAAAGAGAGCAGAGGAAGAGAGGTGGGAGGATAGTTCGGAATACACGTGTTGTTCAAGAAGTTTTGAGGTGAAAGGGAGGAGAGATATGGGGCGATAGTTGGAGACTGTTGTAGGGCCAAGGGATGTTTTTTTTAGGATGGGCGTGATTAGGGGTGTTTGAAGGGTGAGGGGAATGTGCTGGATTTGAGTGATATGTTGAAGAGATGTGTTAGGGCAGGGATGAAGACTGTGGTAAGGTTAGGGATGAGGTGGGAGGGGAGTGGGTTAAGGGCGCAGGTGGTGAGGTGTGATCGAGCTAGAAGGGAGGAGAGGTGGTCCTCGTTCATGGGGTGAAACTGCATTTGGGCAAGGAGGGATGGGCTGGAGATGGGATGGGGCGAGGGGAGTGTGGTTCGAAGCTTTGTCTGAGTTTGTCAATTTTGTCTTTGAAAAAGGTGGCGAAGTCGTCGGCGGAGATGAGGGGTGAGGTAGGAGGTGCAGGGGGACGAAGTAAAGAGTTGAAGGTTTTGAAGAGTTTTTTGGGGTTGTGAGACAGGGCGGTTATTAGGGAGGAGAAGTAGACTTGTTTTGCGGAGTCAAGGGCAGCCTTAAAGGTATTGAGGGAGCGCTTGTATAAGGTGAAGTGCTCTGCGGAGTGGGATTTCTTCCATTTCGCTCGGCTGCCCTAGTCGTATGAGTTTTTTGGTGAGGGTCGTGAGCCAGGATTGTCGTTATACTCGTGTTGTGTTAAATTTGAGTGGAGCAGCCTGGTCGAGGGCTGTAGTGAGAGTGGTGTTGTAGAGGGAGGTGGCTGAGTCAACGTCTTGAGAAGAGGACAAGTCTGAGAGGGGGAGGAGGGATTCTGAGAGTGAGTGGAAGTCTATAAGCTTAAAGTTTCTGTGGGGGTGGGTGAGTTTCTTGAGAGGGAGGAGCGTGGTAGGGGGGGAGAGGGATGAGAAGGTCAGTAGGTTGTGGTCGGGGTGGGTGAGGGTTGAGTTTGCTAGGTCAGTGAGGGAGCAGAAATGAGTGAAGACGAGGTCAAGTGTGTGGCCACCAGTGTGTGAGATCCATTGGGAGAGGCTGAAAGAGGAGGTGAGGGATATGAGTCTGAAGGCAGCGGCGTTGGGGGTGTCGATGGGGATGTTGAAGTCACCCATGATGATGGTGGGGATGTCAGAGGAGAGGAGGTAGAGGAGCCAGGTTGTAAAGTGGTCGAAGAAGGTGGAGGTGGATCCAGGGGGGTGGTAGATAACGGCCAGTTGGAGGTTGCAGGGGGAGTAGATGCGAACAGAGTGTGCCTCGAAGGAGGGGAGGGGGGTGGAGTAAGTGGGGAGAAGGAGCAGTCGTTGGCCAGAAGTAGGCCAACACCTCCGCTGCGGGTGTTGGTGGGGCGGGGAGTGTGGGAGAGCGTGAATTCACCGTAGGAGAGGGCATCCGGGGAGGTTGTGTCAGAGGGGGTAAGCCAGGTCTCCGTGATGCCGAGGAAGGAGAGTTTTTTTGGAGATGAAGAGGTCGTGGATAAGTGTGAGTTTCGTACAGACCGAGCGGGCGTTCCAGAGTGCGCCTGGAAGAGGGACAGGGGAAGCTGGGGTGGGGGGAATGGGTTGGAGGTTAAGGGGGTTAAGAGGGTTGTTGAGGGTTGGTAATGGGTTGTAGGAGTGGGATGGAGGAGAGTGAGGTGGTGTGGTGGGGTGGGCCAGGATTAGGGGAAATGTCACCGGAGAGTAGGAGGAGCAGGGAGAGGGTTAGGAGGTGGGAGCAGGGGAGCTTGTGTGGTGGGCGTGTACATCTAGAGACGATGGGTTGAAAGTGGGGGAATAGTTCGGAGGATTGGGTGAGGTGAGTAGGAAGGATGGAGGGTGAGAGCAGTATTTCTTTGCTCAATGGGTGTACGAGTGGGGGTAGTAGGAAGTGGGGAAGGATGGAAGTGAAGGTGAGAAGAAGCAGGAACATGGTGGGGTGAGTAGGGAAGGAGAGGTGGCTGGGTTCAGAGGTAGCCGGGTATCTGGTGTAGCGAGGGTGAGTTCAAAATAATGGGTGGTTGGCCGCGTTTGAGGTGCGGCCAGGTGATGAGATGCAGTCCGGGGGAGGAGATGCAGTTCAGGGATGAGGTGCAGTCCGGTGAAGAGGTGGTGCATCCAAGTACTTCAATTGATCACATATGAAGATCATTTGCATAATCACAAGTCACTACATGAATCCCTCCACATAAATCAATACAAATACAATGTGTCATTTCTATAATTCATTCCCTTTGGGTATTTTGTATCCAATTTTATAATCCAACTAGATGGTGGCCCGATTCTAACGCATCCGGTATTCTAGATTATGTGGGTGTGCGGTTGTGCGGCCGTGCGGGTGTGCAGCAGTGGCCCCCTCAGTTCTCACCCGCTCCAGGCTTCTGTACAGCCGCCTCTCACCCCAGCATGTCTTCTTTTTCTTCCTCCAGCATAGACGTCAGCAATTCCAAGGCCTCGGGGGGTGGAGTTAAGAGGGGGCATCATAATAGGCGTGTCCAAGCGCATAGCCCTGATGTGGTGCGCGTGTCCTCATTCACGGCCATTACAACGCCCCTTTGGTAGCTCCACCCCCACGGCCTTTGAACTTCTGAAGTCTATTCCGCGAAAAGAAGAAGAATGGCGGGGTGAGCAGTGGGGAGATTGAGCGGTGGGCACATGGAGCATGGAGTGGGTGAGCAGCGGTCGGGAGACCAAGTGGAGGGGAGCCGGAAGACTGGGCGGACTGTGCCTGTTTCGCTGTAACGGAAATCATGCGTCGCTGATTGGTTGCGCCCGGCCAGCCGCGACCAATCAGCGACACAGGATTTGCGTTAGAGAGAGACAGTGTGACGTGAGTGCAAGGTAAGTGTAGGGGTAAGTGTGATGTGAGTGTAGGGCTGAGTGTGAGGTGAGTGCAGGGTGAGTGTGACTTGAGTGCAGGGCTAAGTGTTTCATTAATGCAGGACAGAGTGTGACGTGAGTGCAGGACAGAGTGTGACGTGAGTGCAGGACAGAGTGTGACGTGAGGGCAGGGCAGAGTGTGACGTGAATGCAGGGCAGAGTGTGACGTGAGTGCAGGGCAGAGTGTGATGTGAGTGCAGGGCAGAGTGTGACATGAGTGCAGGGCAGAGTGTGACGTGAGTGCAGGGTGAGTGCAGTGTGATGGGAGTGCAGGGTGAGTGTGAGGGGAGTGCAGGGTGAGTGTGAGGTAAATGTAGGGTGAGTGTGAGGGGAGTGCAGGGTGAGTGTGACCTGAGTGCGGGGTGAGAGTGATGTGAGTTCAGGGTGAGTGTGACGTGAGTCCAGGCTGAGTGTGACATGAGTGCAGGCTGAGTGTGACGTGAGTGCAGGCTGAGTGTGACGTGAGTGCAGGCTGAGTGTGACGTGAGTGGAGGCTGTGTGTGATGTGAGTGCAGGCTGAGTGTGACTGAGTGCATTGTGAGTGGGACGTGAATGCAGGGTGAGTGTGAAGTGAGTGCAGGGTGAGTGTGAAGTGAATGCAGGGTGAGAGTGATGTGAGCGCAGAGTGAGTGTGATCTGAGTGCAGGGTGAGTATGATCTCAGTGCAGGGTGAGTGTGATGTGAGTGCAGGGTGAGTGTGAAGTGAGTGCAGGGTGAGTGTGACGTGAATTCAGGGTGAGTGTGACCTGAGTGCAGGCTGAGTGTGATGTGAGTGCAAGGTGGGTGTGAAGTGAGTGCAGGGTGAGTGGGACATGAGTGCAGAGTGAGTGGGACATGAGTGCAGAGTGTGACGTGAATGCAGGGTGGGTGTGACGTGAGTGCAGAGTGAGTGTGACGTGAGTGCAGGGCATAGTGTGACGTGAGTGCAGGGCAGAGTGTGACGTGAGTGCAGGGCAGAGTGTGACGTGAGTGCAGGGCAGAGTGTGACGTGAGTGCAGGTGCAGAGTGTGACGTGAGTGTAGGGCAGAGTGTGACGTGAGTGCAGGGCAGATGTGTGACGTGAGTGCAGGGCAGAGTGTGACGTGAGGCAAGGGCAGAGTGTGAGGCGAGTGCAGGGCAGAGTCTGAGGTGAGTGCAGGGCAGAGTGTGACGTGAGTGCAGGGCATAGTGTGACGTGAGTGCAGGGCTTAGTGTGACGTGAGTGCAGGGCAGAGTGTGACGTGAGTGCAGGGCAGAGTGTGACGTGAGTGCAGGGCAGAGTGTGACGTGAGTGCAGGGCAGAGTGTGACGTGAGTGCAAGGCAGAGTGTGACGTGAGTGCAGGGCAGAGTGTGACCTGAGTGCAGGGCGAGAGTGACCTCAGTGCAGGGCGAGTGTGACCTGAGTGCAGGGCGAGTGTGACCTGAGTGCGGGGCGAATGTGACCTGAGTGCAGGGTGAGTGTGACCTGTGTGCAGGGCGATTGTGACCTGAGTGCAGGGTGAGTGTAACGTGAGTGCAGAGTGAGTGTGACGTGAGTGCAGAGTGAGTGTGACGTGAGTGCAGCGTGAGTGTGACATGAGTGCAAAGTGAGTGTGACGTGAATGCAGGGTGGGTGCGATGCGAGTGCAGGGCAGAGTGTGACGCGAGTGCAGGGCAGAGGGTGGCCTGTGTGCAGGGCGAGTGTGACCTGTGTGCAGGGCGAGTGTGACCTGTGTGCAAGGCGAGTGTGACCTGAGTGCAGGGTGAGTGTGACCTGAGTGCAGGGTGAGTGTGTGTCGGTGGTGAGTGCAGGACTGAGTGTGTCTGTTTGTAGTGAGTGCAGGGCTGAGTGTGTGTATATGTGTGTGTCTGTGTGTATTGAGTGCAGGACTGAGTGTGTGTATATGTGTGTATGGTGTGTTTCTGTGTGTAGTGAGTGTGGGACTGAGTGTGTGGTGACTGTGATCTGGGGTCAGTAGGCTGCAGTACCTGGCTGTGGCTGCTGCTGTGTTTGCTCCCCTCGTCCGTGAAGCTTAAGGACCTGGGGTGATGTCAGAGTCATGTGACATGGCTCCGCCCATAATTCTGATATCACCACAGGCCCTCTAAATAGGTTTTAACCTATGGGGGCGCCAGGCAGGAGGGCTGTAAACTGCTGGGAGCTGGCAGAGAAGAGCGGGCACCAGGCTGCTGGAGGTAGAGGTGGGTGCAGCGGGAAAGCCGACAGTGATGTCGGCTTTCCCACCGGTTGGCTTAAATGAACAGCTGATGCCAGAGCATCAAAAATTGCCCCGCCGGCTATTTGAAGTGAACAGCTGATGCTTCGCTTGAAGCCTGTCTGTCTGTGACGAGCCGCTGTCGCCGGGCTGCAAATAGGCGCAGAATTCGAACTTTGAATTCCCGGCAGGCACAAATGAGCTGGCTCTATCTGGCGCGCGATTTCTTTGACCGACAGACGCCTTAGACAATTATCTAATACTAGCCTGCGGCGAATCGGGTGGTCTAGAATGCATATACAGTTTATTTAGTAAGAATTAACAATAATGCAATTAAGACATGATATCTATCCATCAACTACCTATGTTTGTATGGTGAATGTAATTTTTGAAAATGTAATTGTTCTGTGGTAAGTCTCTTAGTACACCTACTGGCCAATAATTGTGGGATCAATTCAGTAGCTTTATTTAAGATATGAATATTCATAGCCTACATATCCGCCAGTTTGTGTTTGCCCACCAACCACGGCAAGGTGGCCTTACATCTGATGGGGCCCTACTCTACCTTATTTCGATTTCTTAACACTTTGACACCTTTTACATCAGCTTTTTGCTGCTATTTGCAGAAGATGGGGATGAAAAAAGTAGAATGGCTGCACTTGCCAGCTAAGGGCCTACCTGTGGCACACTTGCAGCAAGTCCCATGCAATGTATATGGAACTTGCGGTTAACTTGCTGTAAATGCGGGAAACGTAGTTTCGGCAGCTGCACCAAATGCAGTAGCTAAAAAAACGCTGGTAACTGCGATTTTTGGGGCCGAAGCTGCCGTAACCATGTGTGCTGCATCTGCCGCAAGTGAACCACAAATTCCATATACATTGCATGCAACTTACGGCAAGTGTGCCGTAGGTCAGCCCTTAGGCAGCAAGTGCATAAATTATTATTTTTCCACTTAAACTTCCATAAATAACGGAAAAATGCTGCTGTAAAAGCAAAATCTCTGTTTTTGTATCTATCTATTTCCGTATCTATCTAAGTTTATAGAACACACCTGAAGATGGAGATGTGTGTGAACAGCCGTCCCACCCGTCTCTTAGCTGTTCACAAAAACCTCACCCTGTTTAAAAACAAAATTAAATCTCTCAGCAGGTATAGTGCTGGAGCTTCAAATACAGGTTCTTATCACCAAATGAAGGCATTTAGATGATACACATTTAACATCTTGTAGTTAATGTGTGTTCCACTTACATATAAAAATTTGTATTGAGATATCATATTTCTAAATTTATGTAGATATGATATCGAGTTACTAACCGTAAATAGAGCTAGCATTACTGATGTATGTAAAGTGCTATTAAATTCATAGCACTATAAAAAAAAATAATAATTAATATGCTAATGACTACATATGTTATATACATATTTCCTACATAAGTACTTAAAATCTATATTTATATGACTACACTAATCTTTTTGGTATTTTAAATATTTTTTGACTATATTTCTATGGCTACACAAATGTTTTTGTTTTTTTTTTTTCCTTATCTATATACATATAAGTTTCCTATAGGTCTATATGTTCTTAAAAAAAACCTAAGAAGCCAAAAAATAGAGAAATAACTTTAAAGTAAAATATTTCTGTAGACTACATTCCGTGTGAAGACTTTGGTACTATCTATTATATAATTGCCGTAGCGACTTCCGTCACGTCCGGCGCTACTTCCGTGGCTTTGTTCGTGGCTCGGCACTTTCTCCAGGACTCTGTTCCTCCTATGTGAAGCATTGGCCGCATCGCAATCTCTCTCTCTCTCTCTCTCTCTCCCCCTCTCTCTCTCTCTCTCTCTCTCTCTCTCTCTCTCCTGCGAAGCAAGCACAGGGCAGGTTAAGGGGGACTACAAGTCCCAGCAGAGGGAAGGGTGACGAGGACTACAAGTCCCAGCAGAGGGAAGGGTGAGGTGGACTACAAGTCCCAGCAGAGGGAAGGGTCAGGAGGACTACAAGTCCCAGCAGAGGGTTGGATGAGGGGGACTACAAGTCCCAGCAGAGGGTTGGATGAGGGGGACTACAATTCCCAGCACAGGGCAGGGTGAGGGGGACTACAAGTCCCAGCAGAGGGAAGGGCGAGGGGGACTACAAGTCCCAGCAGAGGGAAGGGTGAGGAGGACTACAAGTCCCAGCAGAGGGTTGGATGAGGGGGACTACAAGTCCCAGCAGAGGGAAGGGTAAGGGTGACTACAATTCCCAGCACCGGGCAGGGTGAGGGGGACTACAAGTCCCAGCAGAGGGAAGGGTGAGGGGGACTACAGGTCCCAGCAGAGGGAAGGGTGAGGGGGACTACAAGTCCCAGCAGAGGCAAGGGTGAGGGGGACTACAAGTCCCAGCAGAGGCAAGGGTGAGGGGGACTACAAGTCCCAGCAGAGGGAAGGGTGAGGGGGACTACAAGTCCCAGCAGAGGAACTTCATGTCCCGCACCTCTGCCCGCCCCTCCTCTCCTCCTACACCAGACGCACACAGGCCACGCACTCACTGCTAACCACTGAGCCACCGCACTCACTGCTAACCACTGAGCCACCGCACTCACTGCTAACCACTGAGCCACCTGTATACACACAATTCATTTCACCCCACTCCCCTAACTATTAGTAAATATACTATATATGGATTCTAGACTACCCGATTCTTTAGAATCGGGCCGCCATCTATATATATATATGTGATTAAATAGGAATTATCAGTATTATGTATGTGATTATGTATAAATTAGTGAGTCGCGCCTATTCTGCAAGGCTTGGCGGCCATTGCGAGTGAGGCTTTGCGAGTCAGTGGCGCCGGCAATGCTTCACAGGTCGCGTGGGCGCTGTGCGCCCACGCCCACAACGACGGAGTCAGCGCCGAAACTTACGGAAGTGCGTTAGGGAAATTATATATTAGACTAGCTGTGAGCCCGATTCTAAAGAATCGGGTAGTCTAGAATGCATATATAGTTTATTTACTAATATTTAGGGGAGTGCGGTGAAATTAATTGTGTGTATACAGGTGGCTCAGTGGTTAGCACTGTATATGGTGGCTCAGTGGTTAGCACTGTATATGGTGGCTCAGTGGGTAGCAGAGTATACGGTGGCTGAGTGGTTAACACTGTATACGGTGGCTCAGTGGTTAGCACTGTATATGGTGGCTCAGTGGTTAGCACTGTATACGGTGGCTCAGTGGTTAGCACTGTATACGGTGGCTCAGTGGTTAGCATTGTATATGGTGGCTCAGTGGTTAGCAGTGTATATGGTGGCTCAGTGGTTAGCAGTGTATACGGTGGCTCAGTGGTTAGCACTGTATACGGTGGCTCAGTGGTTAGCACTGTATATGGTGGCTCAGTGGTTAGCACTGCGCGGTGGCTCAGTGGTTAGCACTGCGCGGTGGCTCAGTGGTTAGCACTTTAGCACTGCGTGGTGGCTCAGTGGTTAGTAGTGCGCGGTGGCTCAGTGGTTAGTAGTGCGCGGTGGCTCAGTGGTTAGCAGGAGTATGGTGGCTCAGTGGTTAGCAGTGAGTGGGGTGGGCAGAGTGGTCAGCGCAGTGCGGCGGGCAGAGTTGTCAGCGCAGTGCGGCGGGCAGAGTGGTCAGCAGAGGACAGAGGCACTCTGCCTGTCATACTTACCAGCGGGTCATCGTCTTCCCCGCCACAGCATTTTCACTCCGCCGTCGCCAGCATGTTGGCTCCACTCATGCAGAGCATTGCTCCTGTGCAGGCTCCTCTCTGCTGAGTATTGCTCCTGTGCAGCCTCCTCTCTGCAGAGCATTGCTCCTGTGCAGCCTTCTCCTCTCTGCAGAGCATTGCTCCTGTGCAGCCTCCCCTCATGCAGAGCAATGCTCCTGTGCAGCCTCCTCTGTGCAGAGCATTGCTCCTGTGCAGCCTCCTCTCTGCAGAGCATTGCTCCTGTGCAGCCTCCTTACTGTAGAGCATTGCTCCTGTGCAGCCTCCTCTCTGCAGAGTATTGCAGAGGCACTCTGACTGTCATACTTACCAGCGGGTCATCGTGTTCCCCGCCACGGCATTTTCACTCCGCCGTCGCCAGCATGTTGGCTCCACTCATGCAGAGCATTGCTCTTGTGCAGGCTCCTCTCTGCTGAGTATTGCTCCTGTGCAGCCTCGTCTCTGCAGAGCATTGCTCCTGTGCAGCCTGCTCCTCTCTGCAGAGTATTGCTCCTGTGCAGCCTCCTCTCTGCAGAGCATTGCTCCTGTGCAGCCTACTCTCTGCAGAGTATTACTCCTGTGCAGCCTCCTCTCTGCAGAGCAATGCTCCTGTGTAGCCTACTCTCTGCAGAGCATTGCTCCTGTGCAGCCTCCTCTCTGCAGAGCATTGCTCCTGTGCAGCCTCTTCTCTGCAGAGCATTGGTCCTGTGCAGCCTCCTCTCGGCAGAGCAATGCTCCTGTGCAGCCTCCTCTCTGCAGAGCATTACTCCTGTGCAGCCTCCCCTCTGCAGAGCATTGCTCCTGTGCAGCCTCCTCTCTGCAGAGCAATGCTCCTGTGCAGCCTCCTCTCTGCAGAGCATTGCTCCTGTGCAGCCTCCTCCCTGCAGAGCATCGCTCCTGTGCAGCCTCCTCTCTGCAGAGCATTGCTCCTGTGCAGCCTCCTCTCTGCAGAGCATTGCTCCTGTGTAGCCTCCTCTCTGCAGAGCATTGCTCCTGTGCAGCCTCCTCTCTGCAGAGCTTTGCTCCTGTGCAGCCTTCTCCCTGCAGAGCATTGCTCCTGTGCAGTCTCCTCTCTGCAGAGCATTGCTCCTGTGCAGCCTCCTCTCTGCAGAGCATTGCTCCTGTGTAGCCTCCTCTCTGCAGAGCAATGCTCCTGTGCAGACTCCTCTCTGCAGAACCTTGCTCCTGTGCAGCCTCCCCTCTGCAGAGCAATGCTCCTGTGCAGCCTCCTCTCTGCAGAACATTGCTCCTGTGCAGCCTCCTCTCTGCATAACATTGCTCCTGTGTAGCCTCCTCTCTGCAGAGCAATGCTCCTGTGCAGCCTCCTCTCTGCAGAACATTGCTCCTGTGCAGCCTCCTCTCTGCAGAACATTGCTCCTGAGCAGCCTCATCTCTGCAGAGCATTGCTCCTGTGCAGCCTCCCCTCTGCAGAGCAATGCTCCTGTGCAGCCTGTGCAACCTGCTCTCTGCAGAGCATTACTCCTGTGCAGCCTCCCCTCTGCAGAGCAATGCTCCTGTGCAGCCTGTGCAACCTGCTCTCTGCAGAGCATTACTCCTGTGCAGCCTCCCCTCTGCAGAGCATTGCTCCTGTGCAGGCTGCTCACTGCAGAGCGTTGCTCCTGTGCAGCCTCCTCTCACCTGTATCCTGGAGATCAGCTCTTGGGGGCTCAGTCCGGGGTCCTCTGTCAGCTGTATGTTCCCTTGGGATGTCAGAGGCAGAGAATCACTGATGAGGACACGTCTGATGTGAGACAGCGGCATGATGTCTCCTGTGCTGACTGCAGCAATGAAAGTGCCTGTGATGATGTCACAGTCATGTGATATAGCCCCGCCCATACCAGTGACATCATCTCAGGTCCTGAGAGTGAGAGACTGTGCATGGACTCGCAAAGGCATTGCGAGTGAGGAGAGACTCTGGAAGGACTCGCAAAGGCATTGCGAGTGTGGCAGCCACGCATACGACGACGGAAACACTGCCGAATATGACGGAAGTGGCCTTAGGGTAATTATATATTAGATACTGATAATCTATTATATAATTGCCGTAGCGACTTCCCTCGCACACGGCGCTACCTCCGTGGCTTTGTTCGTGGGCGCGCAGCGCCCACGCGACTCACTCGCAATGCCCGCGAAGGGGGCGTTGCGAGTCGTTGCAGCAGCCCGAGCAATGCCCTATACACAGATTCTAGAATCTCGATGCAATCGCATCGGGCTCACAGCTAGTTGGGCAATAATTGTCCTTGAAGTGGTGTATTAACCACTTTAACTCTCACATTGCAGCGTTGCTTCACCCTGGAAAAAGCAACATACAATTGACCATGGGCAAAAGCAGGTTCCAGTAGATAAATACCAACTCGATGGAGGGTCTGGCCTTGAGATTTATTTATGGTCATTGCAAATGCAGGCTTGATGGGAAATTGATGGGAAATTGTCTCCGTCTTAACTTAAAAGGTAATCCAGTCTCTGATGGACATAAATCAATGCGTGGAATGAATACCACATTTGCTGCTGCTGAGCCACTAATGACTATTGCTTGTATGAAATTGGCATGTAAGGCAGTGACAATGAGGCGCGTACCATTGCACAGGACCTTTTTTCATGTTCAGTTTACGTAGTAACATGACAATGGTGCCAATTTTAAGTTTGAGCCGATGTGAAGGCATTCCAGTTGGTGTTAGGGAATTTAAAAACTCAAGTGGGTATTGATCCAGGTCATCAGCTTCATCAGGATCGATGGAATCATCACTGATATATTCTGTATAGTCACCTATCAATAAATCCATGACTTGAGAATTGACTTTCTCCACGTCCTCATTTTTTGGACATAAAATTGCATGAGAAGCAGCTGTATTTATGCTTTCCCTGTCATTTACATCAATACAAAGATGTTGTCCAAAAATGTCATTTATTAAAGAGCCAGTGCATATCATGTCTGGAGGAATTTCAATAACATCATCTCCAAGGTTATCTTCATTAGATAGTTCACCATTTCCCAGTCGAAGCAACCAACTGCTGTAGTCAGGATCAATGGAGCGCATGTTGTTAATAAGTGGCTGGCGAGTAAAATGGTGCCAATGTTGTGAGTTTTTTAAACAGCTCTATACAACATCAGTTCTTGTCCCATGAGGGATGACAGGAAGACATTGTCTAAAGTCACCTCCAAAAACAATGACTTTACCTCCAAAGGGTGTTTTTTCTTTGTGAGCTAAATTTGTTGTCATGACATCACATAAAACTCTATCAATGACATGCAGTGCATATTTTGATAGCATTGTGCACTCATCAATAATAAAAAGTTTAGTGCAGTACAAATCTTTTGCTGCATCGGTATCATTCTTAATCCTGGAACAGATGTTTCATTCACAGGAATTGGAATCCCATAAAGAGAATGAATGGTTCGTCCACCTTGTAGCAAGTTGGCGGCAATTCCAGTAGTAGCAGCAGGTGACACAATGTCTCCTTCTCCTCTTAGCTGATGTAGGAGTAGGTGATATAGGTACGTTTTTCCGCTGCCACCAGGACCATCAAGGAAAAAACACTTTGGTGTAGAATTAGCGTCTTCTAAAGCTTGAGTGATAGCATCCAAAGCAAAAACTTGGTCCTCATTTAGAGTAGCTTTCATTTCAGCAGCTGTTGCTAACTCATAATCTTTATCATACTGTGGGAGGAGGTGTTGTTTTCTGACTGGACGTGGCAAATTAAAATCAGTATAAGTTTTGCCATGAGCTTTAAGAACATGTTGGACATCTGTCATAGCATAGCCTTCATAACTGACACACTCCAGAGTGTCGGAGTGGTATGTATGGCAGTATTCTTCTACAGAGTGTTGCTTAAATTCATTCCATAAGTTCCGAGGTTTAGCTGGAGGACCAAAAATACAAATGTAGGCAAACATGTCATGTAACTGTGCTGGCATGTTGAGAATACTGGCATCAAGTAATGTATTTCTCCACAGACTATCATCAAATAGTAAGCCAAGGGCTAATGCCGCGTCTTTGAAGCTTTGATGTGTGACTCCATGTACAGTTTTTATGCTGTCAAAACTGGTTGCACCTTTGACATGTAACAATAACAATCTTAAATAATAGCATTCTTGGTCTTTCACATTGACAGTATACATTCGTCCAATCACAGAACCACCTGCTCGCTTTCTTACTTCCCAAGAACCTTCTTTCCAAACATAGTTCTCTGGAACTTCACGGTATAAATACTGATGAGCATGCTGGTCGTTTTGATTAAGCTCAAAGTAGGCCATGAGTGTAGATTTTCGATGGACCTTTCGTTTGATGTTTCCAATAGAGTCATCCTCATGAAAATAGAGTGGCTGAGAATGTGGTAGATGTACAGCAAGGCGAATAATGCTATGAGATTGTTTATGCATGGGATATGCGAATATTTGCCAAGCTGCTTCCGGTGCACTGACATATCTTGAGTCCATGAATTGTTGTGTTTCATCATGTTGGATGTTAGTCTGGGAGATTTCAAGACTGGCTTTATCATGTCCTTTGTAGACATATTTAAATAAATATTTCACAGCCTGAATGGAACATTAATATGGCACTTGTATTTTAATAGCAGGAATGGATTATATGGAACCACCCACGAATTGTTAATCATGTGAGAATGGTGTTGAAAAGATGGGCCAAATTGTCTGCGATAAGTAGGATAGGCATCCTCAGCTATCATGGTTTTTGTTTGTAAATCTTTAGGGAAACCTTTGGTACACTTCCCCAGATCCATGCAGGGAGAATTTGGGTTGTGTTCTCCACACGGACCATGAATCATATGTTGGAGAACAATTGTATGGAGCTGAGGGTAGTGGTATGATTAGGAATTTCAGCCCACACTGTATTGTCTACGTCGTCCTCAGTCCTTAATTTGGATTTGCTATCCAGAATGATTAAAATGTGAGCATGTGGTAGGCCACGTTTTTGAAATTCAATGACATGAACCATAGCGCACACTTTTCCAAACAATCCCTTGTTAATATCTCTTAAAAGAGCATCCAGCCTAATTTTGAAAACAAGTGCAACTAAATCTGGTCTGTGTTCCACACGCTGCCAAGGTTGTAAATTAGCAGTTATTTCAGTCCATTTTGGATTACAGGTCATGGTTATAAAGAGATCAGGGCGACCATATTTTGTGACAATTGACATGGCATCTTGGTACTGCTGCTGCATGTTTCTGGGACTACCTTCAAATGAGGATGGTAAAATCACAGTTTTTCCAATGGGGATTCCTTTCTCAATAGATTTTTTAAGTAGACGTTCTTGTAGAACGCAATAATCTTCCACTTTGAGATCCTTTTGGTGTTTGCGGATGTAGTGGCTTCAATTTTCACATAAGCATCGACTAAATATTGCTGAGTGAGTTTTCCACCATTGAGGAGTGGATTGAAGTAATTTCTCACAGACAGCACATAGCAGTAATATTGTAGTTGTGTAATCCTACGTGGATTTTGTCCTTGGTGCTTAAGTCCATCATGCCATCCTTGGTCTCCATGAGGGAAAAATAAAGGATATAATAAGGCATCTAAATTGCTGTGGAGGATGCTTACTTGTTGCGTTTTGGGAGCTAAAGGGTTGTTAGGGTCAGGTTTGAGATTAATTAATATGTCGCGATTAAATGGTGGCTCTCCATCATCATTTTCAAAGACAACGGCGACTTCATTCACAGTAGGATTATTATAGCGTCTTGGATCTTGCGTGCAATCTTGTTTCAGGGCCATGGTTATATTTGGCATGACAGTGTTATTTTGTAAAGCTTTAATCTGTTCTTCATGTTCTACATCTCTTAACATCTTGTACGCAGCTACAAATGGATTGACAGTGTCTAAGAGAGTTGCAATAATACTCATCAGAGTGGGATGACATTTTTGATTTTCTTTACATTGCAAGCGTTGTTCTGTAGCAGTAGCAGTGTCCAAAATATAAAGTTGGGCATACGCAGGAACTTGATCTTCAGAGGGATGTAGTGTTCCAGTGCGGTGGTATATTTGTCCATGTATGCGGAAACAATATGGGCCATGTCCAGGTGGTGGTGAAATATTTGCACCCATGGAGGCGAAAGCAAATGAACTGTTAATGCTGCGTATGTTATCCATGAAATTTTTACTGAATGGACTTTCTCCTTTCATTAAAAGTGTCAAGACGTCTGGATATTGTGGTATTGGTATACGGACTTTGGCCTTATGACAACAAAGGGTAAAACTTTTATCTGATGGTATTTCATCCCCAAAATGTAGGGCGTTACAATGTTGACACAAATAGTTCATAGGACCACAGGTGTGTTCTTCAATAGTACTGTCATCTTGAGTGACAGCTTTAGGCAGTAGACGGTGAGGCATTGTTAAAGGGGCATTAGAACGTTTGTGTAGAGTCACGTATATTGACCATCGGACAGGTATAGGCTCCTGAAGGTGTGATGAATTTTTTGTAAGCGATTTGTGTGCAACTTAGGAGACTCATTAGTGACACGTGTGTGAAAGGCAGCGTTAACTTTGTTCAGGCGACAGCGTTTAGCTTCTGAAGTCTCATGGCGGGTTTACACGTCGCGATATCGCAGTACAATTTCAATCAAAAGTCACGTGGTTCGCTCGTTGGACCCGATATCGTTCCTGCGTTGTATGGTGTGAACGTCCAATACGATGCAGGAACGATGTCAATGCGATATCGGGGATCGAATGAGCGTGCTATTCAATGCCCCGATATTGCATAGCGATTGAAGCCGGATCGTGCTGTGTAAACGCCCAATTACGATGCGATTTCATACGTCACCCATTCACTCCCATGTTAACTATGCGATCCTGGGTTGGGAGGCGGAGACATCGCACGGACGTTGTAATACGATATCGCAGCGTCTAAACATTCAATGCGATTCGGGAGGAACGTGCACTAATTGCGCGCTCCCGCGCCATTGAGTTGCGATATCGAAACGATATCGCGGCGTGTAAACCCACCATCAGCATCACGGTATATGCGCTTACATTTAGTGTGTGAAGCAGGTCCAGTATCTGGAGTGTGAGCACCTTGAGTAACTGTGCACATTGAAGTGTTATTGTGGAAGGGGGGGTAGTTTGTTTGCGGCGTTCACGTGCTGCGGCAGCTTGTTGTTGTAAACGTATGGCTTTGTGCTCAGGAGCCTCATTGGCGATACGTGTATTAAAATCAGCCTTAACGGTGTCCAGGCGATGGCGTGTCAGTTGTTCAGTTTCGTTAGCACGCTGTTTTCGTTTACGCGCTGCAGCGGCGGCTTTTTTGTCCTTGTCATTCTGATTGGTATTATTGGAGCTCATGTTGGCGTGGCCAAATTACCGTACGTGTATGGGTTACTGACAGGAGGGTAATAAGAGTCAACAGGTATTAGGAGTAACCAAGAGAGTAATAAGGCGTAGTTATTTTTTAGAAAGATAGAGCAAGTAATAGGCAGTATATAGTATTAATACATAGGATTAGTCCTTTAATGTCAATGCAGTGGCTAATAGTAGCCAGGAAGTAATATTGACAATGAAGGGGTTAATCTTGGTTGGTGGTAATGGTACAGAATAGGTGAATAGCAGGCACTAAATTTTAGAAGAAAATTAGTACAGTTAATGGAGTGTCTGTATATAGCACCTTAAAGAAGGTGAAATAGTCAATATCCCAGAAAGGGTTAATATGGAGTAGTGAAATATAGCAGATCAAAGTTGTAATTTTACAGTCCCTGAATACGAAAATAAATAAATAATAGAGGTCTTAGCTCTTTTTTGAAGAGGTTCAGCGGGACCTGGAAACGCGACGTGTGTCCGAGAGGCACTGCGCAGTAGAATGAAGCTGTGAGGTGAAATTTCAAATTTTGAAATTTCGCGCTCTAAAATAGCGCCGCGAAATCTCGTGAGATTTCGGACCCGTCATATATAGGCGCGTGTAAAAAGGGGGGCGAGAGTAGGGTGGTTAGCGGCTGGGCAGAGGCCAGCCGCGGCTACCTATGCCACGGAGGTCCGCAGCGATGCCGCCGGGAGACGACCTGTGATTCGCCGGTCATCTACCGGCATGCGATCCGCTGTCCGGAGCTCCAGGACCATAGGGGCCCTTGGAGTTTCAAAATTCGCGGCTTTCCGCGAGGCGCCATTCTGATTAGTCGCTTCCGGCGGCGCCGACCAATCAGAAGAGCGGCGCGCTGTATGGCGCCATAGTTCAAATACACTGTACTCAGTGTATTTCAAATATGGCGGCATAGCACGCGCCGCTATTCTGATTGGTTGCCGCGTTCAGCGCGCCGGCGGAGCGAGTCGGGGATCTTCGTGCCGGGCATATCCCCGGCTCAGCTCCGGGGAGCGGCGAGCCAGCCGGGATTTGCCCGGTACCGCCGCAGCCATTCTGATTGTTCGCTAGCAAGCGAGCGACCAATCAGATTCAAGCCGCGGCACGGCGCCATGTTTTCAAATGTAAGAAGTTAAAAATAAAAAATGTTAAAGATGGCGCCGTGTTTCGCGGCGCTCTTTTCATTGGTCGGCGCCAGGCGCGAGCGACCAATGAGAAGAGTGGGGCGGGGCACGGCGCCATATTTGAAATCCAGCGGGAACTTTGGATTTCAAATATGGCGCCGTGCCCCGCCCCACTCTTTTCATTGGTAGCTCGCGCCTGGCGCCAACCAATGAAAAGAGTGCCGCGACACACGGCGCCATCTTTCAAATTTTTTTTTTTAACTTCCTAGATTTTAAAACATGGCGCCGTGCCGCGGCTTGAATCTGATTGGTCGCTCGCTTGCGAGCGACCAATCAGAATGGCGGTGGCGGTACCGGGCAAATCCCGGCTGGCTCGCGGCTCCCCAGAGCTGAGCCGCGAATATGCCCGGCACGGAGGTAGCCGCGGCTGAGCTCCGGGCAGCGGCTTGCCACCCGGGAGACGACCGGCCTCGGTCGTCCCGCTTAGGGCGGCCATCTTGGTCCACCCTGAGCGGGTGTACCTTGGGACAAAGTTACGGAAGTGTGTGCAAAGTGACGGAACTGACGTCACAAATCGCTTGTGGTTTTATATATCTAATAAATAAAGCTGAATGTGTGTATGTGTGTATGTGTGTATATCCGGGATTGGCATCTACACCGTCGCAACTATAGCCACAAAATTTTGCACAGTCACACGTCTCGACCCCGGGAGGGTCATAGGCTATGTTGTGAGGCGAAATTTTAACCCTGCGCGTTCCAGTTCACCAAACCATTTTGGCCCTATCTACATAATGGGGAAAAAGTGAATGGAAAAATATTGGAGGAAAATTGACAGCTGTCAGCTATAGAGACAAAATTTTGCACAGTAACACGTCTGGACCCTGACAGCGTCATAGGCTATGTTATGAGGCAAAATTTTAACCCCGCGCGTTCCAGTTCACCAAACAATTTTGGCCCTATCTACATAATGGGGAAAAAGGGAAAGGAAACGTGTGGGAGGAAAATCCACATCTGCCAGCTACAGCTACAAAAATTTGCTCAGTCGCACGTCTTGACCCCGGGAGCGTCATAGTCTATGTTGTGAGGCGAAATTTTAACCCTGCGCGTTCCAGTTCACCAAAAAATTTTGCCCCTATCTACATAATGGGGACAAAGTGAATGGAAAAGAGTTGGAGGAAAATCGACAGATGTCAGCTATAGAGACAAAATTTTGCACAGTCCTACGTCTGGACCCCGGGAGCGTCACAGGCTATGTTGTGAGGCGACATTTTAACCCCGCGCATTCCAATTCACGAAACAATTTTGCCCCTATCTACATAATGGGGAAAAAGTGACAGTTACCAGTTGACAGTTGTGAATGAGAGGGGCTTAATGATAGCGCCAAAGACTAACAGTACATACCAGCATATAGTCACTAAGGTGGGGCCCCAACATGAGATATTCACCACGCACGGGGACATGTATACACAACACACGCACACAAAGAGTAACAGCTAGTGTATAGTCGCTAAGGTGCAGCCCCAACATTGGATTCTCACCACGCACCCGAACAAACACACACACACACACACCACAAAGAGACACACACAACATAGAGACACACACACACCCCCAAGGGGACACACACACACTCTATAGCGACACATGCACTCACCCCACAGGGACACACACCACAATGAGACACACATGACACAGACACACACACCACACAGACCCCCCCACAGGGACACACACACATAGCCACCCTATAGGGACACATGCACTCACCCCACAGGGACACACACACCACAAAGAGAAACACACACACCCCACAGACACCCCCTCAGGGACACACACACATACACACCCTATAGGGACACATGCACTCACCCCTGAAGGACACACACAAACCACACAGAGACACACACAACACAGAGACACACACACCCCACACAGACACCCCCCCCACAGGGACACACACACATGCACACCCTATAGGGACACATGCACTCACCCCACAGGGACACACACCACAAAGAGACACACACAACACAGATACACACACACAACACAGACCCCCCACAGGGACACACACACATAGCCACCCTATAGGGACACATGCACTCACCCCACAGGGACACACACACCACAAAGAGACACACACACACCACACAGACCCCCCCACAGGGACACACACACATACACACCCTATAGGGACACATGCACTCACCCCTCAGGGACACACACCACAAAGAGACACACACCACACAGAGACACACACAACACAGAGACACACACACCCCACACAGACACCCCCCCCCACAGGGACACACACACATGCACTCACCCCACAGGGACACACACCACAAAGAGACACACACAACACAGATACACACACACCACACAGACCCCCCCACAGGGACACACACCACATACACACCCTATAGGGACACATGCACTCACCCCACAGGGACACACACACACCACCACCAAAGAGATACCCACAACAGAGACACACACCACACATACCCCCCCCACAGGGACACACACATACACACCCCAGACACACACACACCACACAGACAGACACAGATGTGCACAAATCACCTCACACAACTCGCCTCATACGTGTGCTATCTTTATTTTCCAAACATAAACATCTGATTAAAAACAGCCAATGTGCAACACATGTGCCATATAGGGAATTAAGGCAGATGTCAGTCACATGAGCTGTCTATTATGTGTATGTGTGAGGTAACATATACTGCCTGGCCAGGGGGTGGGTTTACTGTTGGCTGGAGATTTATTAGGCTGCCTATAGCAATCAATCACAGCTCAGCTTCTATTTTCCTACAGGTCATTAATATGACATATTCAAATTCTATTTTGTTATAGCTAACAGCAGTTATTTATTAACCCGGGCGTAGCCGGGTACTACAGCTAGTCTAATATATAAAGCTGAATGTGTGTATGTGTGTATATCCGGGATTGGCATCTACACCGTCGCAACTATAGCCACAAAATTTTGCACAGTCACACGTCTCGACCCCGGGAGCGTCATAGACTATGCTGTGAGGCGAAATTTTAACCCTGCGCGTTCCAGTTCACCAAACCATTTTGGCCCTATCTACATAATAGGGAAAAAGTGAATGGAAAAATATTGGAGGAAAATCGACAGCTGTCAGCTATAGAGACAAAATTTTGCACAGTCACACGTCTGGACGCTGAGAGCGTCATAGGCTATGTTGTGAGGCGATATTTTAACCCTGTGCGTTCCAGTTAACCAAACAATTTTGCCCCTATCTACATAATGGGGAAAAAGGGAAAGGAAACGTGTGGGAGGAAAATCGACAGCTGCCAGCTACAGCTACAAAATTTTGCTCAGTCGCACATCTTGACCCCGGGAGCGTCATAGTCTATGTTGTGCGGCGAAATTTTAACCCTACACGTTCCAGTTCACCAAAAAATGTTGCCCCTATCTACATAATGGGGACAAAGTGAATGGAAAAGAGTTGGAGGAAAATTGACAGATGTCAGCTATAGAGACAAAATTTTGCACAGTCCTACGTCTGGACCCCGGGAGCGTCACAGGCTATGTTGTGAGGCGACATTTTAATCCCGCGCATTCCAATTCACCAAACAATTTTGCCCCTATCTACATAATGGGGAAAAAGTGACAGTTACCAGTTGACAGTTGTGAATGAGAGGGGCTTAATGATAGCGCCAAAGACTAACACCACATACCAGCACATAGCCACTAAGGTGAGGCCCCAACATGAGATATTCACCACGCACGGGGACATGTATACACAACACATGCACACAAAGAGTAACAGCAAGTATATAGTCGCTAAGGTGCAGCCCCAACATTGGATACTCACCACGCACCCGAACAAACAACACACACACACCACAAAGAGACACACACAACATAGAGACACACACACACCCTCAAGGGGACACACACACACTCTATAGCGACACATGCACTCACCCCACAGGGACACACACACCACAATGAGACACACATGACACAGACACACACACCACACAGACCTACCCCACAGGGACACACACACATAGCCACCCTATAGAGACACATGCACTCACCCCACATGGACACACACACCACAAAGAGACACACACACACCACACAGACCCCCCCCACAAGGACACACACACATACACACCCTATAGGGACACATGCACTCACCCCTCAGGGACACACACACACCACAAAGAGACACACACCACACAGAGACACACACAACACAGAGACACACCACCCCACACAGACACCCCCCCCCACAGGGACACACACACATGCACACCCTATAGGGACACATGCACTCACCCCACAGGGACACACACACACCACAAAGAGACACACACAACAGAGACACACACCACACATACCCCCCCACAGGGACACACACATACACACCCAGGGACACACACACCACACAGACAGACACAGATGTGCACAAATCACCTCACACAACTCGCCTCATACGTGTGCTATCTTTATTTTCCAAACATAAACATCTGATTAAAAACAGCCAATGTGCAACACATGTGCCATATAGGGAATTAAGGCAGATGTCAGTCACATGAGCTGTCTATTATGTGTATGTATGAGGTAACATATACTGCCTGGCCAGGGGGTGGGTTTACTGTTGGCTGGAGATTTATTAGGCTGCCTATAGCAATCAATCACAGCTCAGCTTCTATTTTCCTACAGGTCATTAATATGACATATTCAAATTCTATTTTGTCATAGCTAACAGCAGTTATTTATTAACCCGGGCGTAGCCGGGTACTACAGCTAGTTAAATATAAAGCTGAATGTGTGAATGTGTGAATGTGTGTGTGTGTATATCCGGGATTGGCATCTACACCGTCGCAACTACAGCCACAAAATTTTGCACAGTCACACGTCTGGACCCCGAGAGCGTCATAGGCTATGTTGTGAGGTGAAATTTTAACCCTGCGCGTTCCAGTTCACCAAACAATTTTGGCCCTATCTACATAATGGGGAAAAAGGGAAAGGAAACGTGTGGGAGGAAAATCGACAGCTGCCAGCTATAGCTACAAAACTTTGCATAGTCACACGTCTGGACCCCGGGAGCGTCATAGGCTATGTTGTGAGGCGAAATTTTCACCCTGCGCATTCCAGTTCACCAAACAATTTTGCCCCTATCTACATAATGGGGAAAAAGTAACAGTTACCAGTTGACAGTTGTGAATGAGAGGGGCTTAATGATAGCACCAAAACTAACAGCACATACCAGCATATAGTCACTAAGGTGGGGCCCCAACATGAGATATTCACCATACACGGGGACATGTATACACACCACACGCACACAAAGAGTAACAGCAAGTGTATAGTCGCTAAAGTGCAGCCCCAACATTGGATACTCACCACACACCCGAACAAACACACACACCACAAAGAGACACACACAACACAGAGACACACACACAACCCCCAAGGGGACACACACACACTCTATAGCAACACATGCACTTACCCCTCAGGGACACACACCACAAAGAGACACACACAACACAGAGACACACACACCCCACACAGACACCCCCACAGGGACACACACACATACACTCCCTATAGGGACACATGCACTCACCCCACAGGGACACACACACACACCACAAAGAGACACACACAACACAGACACACACCACACAGACCCCTCACACAGGGACACACACATACACACCCTATAGGGGCACATGCACTCACCGCACAGGGACACACACACCCACCACAAAGAGACACACACAACAGAGACACACACCACACAGACCCCCACAGGGACACACACATACACACCCAGGGACACATACACCACACAGACAGACACAGATGTGCACAAATCACCTCACACAACTCACCTCATACGTGTGCTATCTTTATTTTCCAAACGTAAACATCTGATCAAAAACAGCCAATGTGCAACACATGTGCCATATAGGGAATTAAGGCAGATGTCAGTCACATGAGCTGTCTATTATGTGCATGTGTGAGGTAACATATATTGCCTGGCCAGGGGGAGGGTTTACTGTTGGTTGGAGAGTTATTAGGCTGCCTATAGCAATCAATCACAGCTCAGCTTCTATTTTCCTACAGGTCATTAATATGACATATTCAAATTCTATTTTGTTATAGCTAACAGCAGTTAAATATTAACCCGGGCGTAGCCGGGTAATACAGCTAGTATCTAATATATAAAGCTGAATGTGTGTATGTATGTATGTACAGTATGTGTGTGTGTATGTATATCCGGGATTGGCATCTACACCGTCGCAACTACAGCCACAAAATTTTGCACAATTACACGTCTGGGCCCCGAGAGCGTCATAGGCTATGTTGTGAGGCGAAATTTTAACCCTGCGCGTTTCAGTTCACCAAACAATTTTGCCCCTATCTACATAATGGGGAAAAAGTGAATGGAAAAGTGTTGGAGGAAAATCGACAGCTGCCAACTACAGCCACAAAATTTGCACAGTCACACGTCTGGACCCCGGGGGCGTCATAGGCTATGTTGTGAGGCGAAACTTTAACCCCGTGCATTCCAATTCATCAAACAATTTTGCCCCTATCTACATAATGGGGAAAAAGTGACAGTTACCAGTTGACAGTTGTGAATGAGAGGGGCTTAATGACAGCACCAAAGACTGACAGCATATACCAGCATATAGTCACTAAGGTGGGGCCCCAACATGAGATATTCACCACACGCGGGGACATGTATACACACCACACGCACACAAAGAGTAACAGCAAGTGTATAGTCTCTAAAGTGCAGCCCCAACATTGTATACTCACCACACACCCGAACAAACACACACACACCACAAAGAGACACACACAACACAGAGACACACACACACCCAAGAGGACACACACGCACTCTATAGAGACACATGCACTCACCCCACAGGGACACACACACACCACACAGACACCCCCTCAAAGGGACACACACACATACACACCCTATAGGGACACATGCACTCACCCCACAGGGACACACACACCACAAAAAACACACACAACACAGACACACAGACACACCACACAGACCCCCCCCCACAGGGACACACACACATACACACCCTATAGGGACACATGCACTCACCCCACAGGGACACACACACCACATAGACAGATACAGATGTGCACAAATCACCTCACACAACTCGCCTCATACGTGTGCTATCTTTAATTTCCAAATATAAACATCTGATTAAAAGCAGCCAATGTGCAACACATGTGCCATATAGGGAATTAAGGCAGATGTCAGTCACATGAGGTGTCTATTATGTGTATGTGTGAGGTAACATATACTGCCTGGCCGGGGGGAGAGTTTACTGTTGGCTGGAGATTTATTAGGCTGACCATAGCAACCAATCACAGCTCAGCTTCTATTTTCTTACAGGTCATTAATATGACATATTCAAATTTTATTTTGTTGTAGCTAACATCAGGTATTTATTAACCCGGGCGTAGCCGGGTAGTACAGCTAGTATTAATCTAAAATTCACACATACTAAGCCACAAGATGAAGTTAGCTTTTTAGATCTACATCTAATGGGAAATCAGGAGACACAGAAAATCAATTAGCGCAGCTATAGAAAACCGATTAGTGGGAATATGACCTTAAGAGTAGACAGCTGCTAACCAGGACATACCATTAAAGGACCCGTCTCACACAACGATATTGCTAACAATATCGTTGAAACGTCACGGATTTGGAGTCCTTCAAACGACGTCGTAATAACGTCGTTCAGTGTGACGTGTACAAACGATCAACGATAATCGGGCAGATCTTTGATGGGAGGTTAGTGAACTGGACCTTAAACCAAATGATGAGCGTTCGTTCAACCTGCAGCATGGGTGTGTGTGACACCTCGATAACGATGTCTTTAACGACCTCGCCTATTGAGAAGTGAAGGACGTAGGAGAGCTAACGACTGCAAGTATTGTTTGCTTGTTGCGGAATCGTTGCTGCGTCGTTAGCAAGATCTATGCGTGTGGCATTTCACTAGCGATCATTGAACGTCATTCCAGCGATCTAGGTCAAGTCGGATCGTTGGTCGGTTCGCCGACACATTGAAGCATGAGACGGGGCCTTAATTTTATACCTTATGGAGAGATGAATAGAATCTATAGGTATTAGTCGAACGAAATATGGTTTAAGGAACAAAGTTAGATAGCAAAAATGAGACTCTTTGAAAGGGGCTATAAGAAAAAATAGGTGGATATAGCCATAAAAAAGTGATTGAAAAAAATACTATGAATAATAAAAGGAGTATGGAATCAAGGGATAATATGAGATCGGGAAAATCAACAATGTAGTTTTCAGTACCCCATATAGCTGTCAATTTTATGACATAAAAAAATCATACTGAGATATATCCCGATTTTATATCAGGACCAACATCTTAATCAGTGGCGTAACTTCAGGCCCAGGGGCCCCGATGCGGAAGCTCCAATTATTGCAAATCTTTAGTAGTATTAGTCTTTTTCTATGGGCCAAATGGACTTCTGGGGCCCCCTAGGCTGCAGGGCCCAGGTGCGATCGCAACCCCTGCACCCATTGTAGTTACGCCCCTGATCTTAATACAATACTCACTAAAGGGTTCACTTGTGTCCCGAGAAGGGGGAATTCACTAGGAGCGATTCTCTCACCAAGTTTATATGTGCCACAGAAAAACAAAAAGACATGGCTAAATTGTAAGGGCTTTTATAAATGCTCATGCTCTAAATGTAATGTATGCCAATACACTTTACAATCGCAAACAATTGACACAAATACTGATATTAAAAAATGTATTAACTGCAATACGAACTTTGTAGTTTACTATATATGCTGTAGAAAATGTGAAATAAAGTATAATGGATGTACTATAAGAAAATAAAAAAAAAATGGATAGCAGAACATATTACTAATATCAAAAATGAAAATTCAGGATACTCAGGTGTATGTAAACATTTTGTGAAGAAACTCAATGGCGATCTACATAATTTTACATTCTATGGTATAGAGAAAATGGATGCTCAGGTGAGAGGGGGAGATGTACTTATAAAACTCTTATTAAGAGAATTGTATTGGATTATAAAATTGGATACAAAATACCCAAAGGGAATGAATTATAGAAATGACACTTTGTATTTGTATTGATTTATGTGGAGGAATTAATGTAGTGACTTATGATTATGCAAATAATCTTCATATGTGATCAATTGTTAACAGATGCCTATGTGATCATTGGTTAGTCGATTTGTGTTTTTAAACTTTGTGTTATAGTGATTAAGTATCTCAGTGGCTTAGGCTTAGGGCATATTTGCCTGAAACATGTTGAGACAATAATCCAACCACTATGATATTTTAATCTTGTTTAATAAAGATGAAAATTTGAATCAATATGGGACTCGCCACTATATCCTTTATATGAGAAGCTTCTGAGTCAAAGCTGTGGCTGGAGACCTGCACCAATAAGACAGATTATACTACAAATCAGAACACGGTGAGGCACTTTTCTCTTTATTTACCGTTATAAGACGTCACACAGTAGATCATAAAACACAACAGGCCACAATATTTTCTAAGGCACTAAATCAGAAGTCTGTGGGCCCGTAGGTGGGTGTATCCTTTCTCTCAGAAGGGCAGCTGAAGCTAGACCCGGGTAGTCCATCCAACCACCCCACATGTTCTCAAACTGCGTATGTTGTCCTCTCTTAACATATATGTTCTGTTCCATCAAAATAATAAAGTTAATTTTAATAACAAATTCTTGTCTTGACTGGCGATTTGTCATCCAACCAGTGAGCCGCTATACGTTTTCTTGCTGCATACAGGATTCTAGCAATAGTCAATTTTCCCCAGTCATCAACAGTGACGTCCTCCATGCACCCCAGTACAAAAGTCATTGGATTCCTCGGAATGTCCACCCCTGTTACTTCCTGTGTCAAGGTAAAGGGAACCTGACCCCTAAAAATCACCCCCAGCCAATTAAAACCTGTCCCTGCACCTTTCTTATGCTATTCTAACTATCCCTTTGTCTCAAAATTGAGTACCGTATATACTCGTGTATAAGCCGAGTTTTTCAGCCCAAAAATTGGGCTGAAAAGTCCCTCCCTCGGCTTATACACGGGTCAATACGGTAGGGGCTGAAAATGAGACAGGAAGGGGGGGGCGCTGCGCAATATACATTACCTTGTCCGGTGCTGTCCCCGCTCCTCTCCTGGTCTGCGGTGCGGTTCCCGGTCCAGTTCCATGCTGATCGTTGCGGTGCCCGGCCGACTTCCTGCTTCCTTCTGTAATCTCCGCCCAAGTCAGGCCTTGCACCAATGAGAGCGCAGGACCCGTGCCGTCAATCACCGCCCAGACGCGGCCAGATGACGTTGGGGCCTCTGATTGGCCCGACGTCATCAAGCCGCGGCGCCTTGATGATGTTGGGCCAATCAGAGGCCCCAACGTCATCTGGCCGGGTCTGGGCGGTGATTGACGGCACAGGTCCTGCGCTCTCATTGGTGCAGGGCCTGACCTGGGCGGAGATTACAGAAGGAAGCAGGAAGTCGGCCGATCAGGCGGACCAGGCCAACCGATAGCATGGAACTGGACGGGAACCCGGCGCGCCAGGAGAGGAGCGGGACAGACGGACGCGGAGGAGCGGGACTGACAGGTAGAAGCACGGACAGTAATGAACGGTGCATATGTGATGTATGTGTGTATGTATGTATGTGTGTGTATGTATGTGTATATGTGTGTGTGTATGTATGTGTGTGTATGTGTGTGTGGATGGGGCTGCTGTATATACCACTGGAAGGCTGCTGAATATACCACTAGGAGGCTGCTGTATTTACCACTGGGAGGCTGCTGTATATACCACTAGGAGGCTGCTGTATATACCACTGGGAGGCTGCTGTATATACCACTAGGAGGCTGCTGTATATACCACTGGGAGGCTGCTGTATGTACCACTAGGAGGCTGCTGTATATACCACTGGGGAGGCTGCTGTATACTACCACTGGGGAGGCTGCTTTATACTACCACTGGGGAGGCCTATATACCACTGGGGGGGCCTGTATACCACACTGCTGGGGGCTGTATACCTGTGCTGGGGTCCACCCTCGGCTTATACACGAGTCAATAGGTTTTCTCAGGTTTGTGGGGCAAAAGTAGGGTGTTGGCTTATACACGGGTCGGCTTATACACGAGTATATACGGTAGTTTGCCAGTTGAGAAAAGTGCTTTTTATACCTGCAGATCTGCAGCTTCTGGGCTCTTGAGAAGTCACACGGGCGTTCCCTGTGGCTTCTCTCCGCCGCCTTTCCAGGTTCTTTTCACACCCCGATGGGCGTGATAACCCATCTGAATCCTGCTCGCCCTGCTCTATGGGCGGTATAGCCGGTATGATGCTAATTGCGTCATATTCAGCTATCATGACGTCGGTACACCCATTGAGTGTAGGGAGGACCTTGTGATGTGCATTGCGCATGCGCGAGGTTACTTTATGGCTGCTTGATGAGCTGCCGTAGCTGCGATAAAGTAACCTTGCGCGTGCGCAATGCGCATCGTGAGGTCCTCCCTACACCCAATGGGTGTACCGACGTCATGATAGCCGGATATGACACGATTAGCGTTATATTGGCTATACAGCCCATGGAGCAGGGCGAGGAGGATTCAGATGGGTTATCACGCCCATCGGGGTGTGAAAAAAATCTGGAAAGGCAGCGGAGAGAAGACACAGGGAACGCCCCGTGTGACTTCTCAAGAACCCAGAAGCTGCAGATCTGCAGGTATGAAAAGCACTTTTCTCAACTGGCAAACTACACAATTTTGAGACAAAGAGATAGTTAGAATAGCATAAGGAAGGTGCAGGGACAGGCTTTAATAGGCTGGGGGGTGATTTTTACGGGTCAGGTTCTCTTTAAGTTTCTGCACCCAGAAGTTCTGCAAGCTAGGGCAGGACCACATATGCAAGAAGTCATCCCCATCCTCAGAGCGCGCGGACAACAGGAATCCCCCTGCAAACCTGACCTTTTCATCCAGACCGTAGTCCTATACACCCTATGCACCAAATATTGTTGTGACACTCTCCTAGTTTCACTCATAGAAACTTTGGGAATAAATTGTAGTATATCCTCCCAGTGAGAGTTCGAAATTGGTCCCATTACCACCTCCCATTTCTCTCTGAACGCAGCTGGGTTTAGTTGCAGAAGTGAGTCTACGAACCCCCTATATATAAGGGAGATACACCCCCGGTACCCCTCCGCAACCCGATAAGATTAACCAAATTATCTGATTGCACCACTATTTGTGATATTTTAAGTTATCGAGTAATGGCGTGCCGCAGCTGTAGGTAATGGAAAAATAAGGATTGACTCAAAAGGAATTCCTTCCCGAGCTCCTCAAAAGTCTTGAGTATGCCACCAACAGCTGTGACACAAACCATATCCCAACACGCCTCCACTGGCCAAATCCCCTCAAGCGCAGCAACTCCACCAACCTGGGGTCAAACCAGATGGACATGTAGCGTGAGAACTCCGTTATGCCTCTGCATTGTCAAACTCTTTGCCAAATTTTATCTAACATGGCAATCGTCGAGAATCGTCTGGCACTCACTCAGAACCCACCAGCCTCCAGACTAGCAAGCAATGGGCCCTTCCTCACTGTAAATTCAAGAATCTTCCCAGCCGATGTGGATTGTATGGTGTGGCGCCCCTCTGGCTAGATGCCACAGAGAGGTATTGCAATCTGACAACCAATGTGATATCTCTGTAAGTTGTCAGTTCAGGTTTTAACCGGTGGAGTCTGTTCTACACACACACACCTAGGACTAGGCCACTTAGAATAGGTGGGACCGGTAATTTAGCAGGTCCCAAAAGGGGGGTGGAGCCTAGGTTAGGGTAGTCGGAGACAGTGACAGTTAAAACAGACAGTGCTGGGAAGGCAGTTAGGAAGGACGGGCCTGACAGTATGGCTGACAGGAGGGATCCCCATCTTTAAGTGGGGGCCCAGGACAGAAGGCAACGGACCAGGACTGGTTGGACCCGGCTAGTCGCATTGGGGGAGACAGCGGCAGTGCGGGTAGCTGAGGCGGTCAGTAGTTCACCTCTGACTGCAGACTGACGAGCTGCAGGCCCATAGTAACCGGGTTGCCGACAGCTTCACAAGGACATCTCACCCCTCAGGACAGAAACCGGTTGACGACACTAGTGGTTGCGGACCAAATTCTGGTGGCGGGAGAAATTGTGCGCTCCTGCTGCTCCCGTCCGTACCGGTAAGGGACCGACCTGATCTGCTAGTGGCAGACCGTAGGACTGGCGGAAGAGCGCTGTGAAGGTGGTAGAGACTGGGAAGAATAGAGATGACCCTGAAAGACAAGGAGAGAAAACATCTAGAGACTCAATAAGGGGGACTCTGAGCTGGCAACATCCATCCGGTAAACCAAACTGTACTGTATCCTGTTTTACCATCTGCCAGTACCCAGTAAAGTGGAGTAAAACTTGAACTGGTCTCTGCTGTTCCTCCCGCCGGTGCCCTGAGGGCTTTAACACTATCACCAGTAGCTTGCCAGAGGGGTAAGAACTACCACTGCAACCTCCCTCATCCTCATCCATCCCTGCTGCCCTGAGATAAAGCTCCTCCTGTGGGGAGCTGTTCAACTCTCTGCTGCATCCACCATCACCTCAGCGGCCGGCTTGCAGCGCCGGTACCCATATTACCTGGATCCATAGGTGGCGTCACGTTCCCTTGTAAATATCCCCTTCTTCCCCATCATCTCACAAATGATAACCAGGGCACGGAACTGGGATTCCGACCACCCGTGACTCCCCCATCCAAGAAGCCATCAGTCCCGGTGTCCGAGTACCCCCTAGCTCTGGCCACATCATTTTATGGCGTCACGAACAGGATAGAACCAGCCTGGTGGAACCAGGTAAAGAGCGCCTAAAAGACTTTATTACAGAAAAGAAAAAAAAAAGTTTTGCGCCACCTGTGGATATATCCTGCTATTATAAGGTTGCACTTAGGAATTAACTAACCTTTTGTGGTTGTGCCAGTTCCACACAACCAGAATGTGAGCGTGTGTTATGGCTCAGGCTGCCAGCCTCAGACCTGTATTTCCTTCGTGTCCTTGATCCTCTCAGCTCCCGATCAAGTGCCGATCAAGTGCTCACTCCAAGGCCAGGCCGGATGACGTCAATCAGGTCCTTTCCCTCTGCAGCTCTGTTAGACCGCTTTCCCCGAAGGGAGATGTATACGAGTAGAAATGGTTTAAGCGGTTCTTTGGTAGAGCGCTGAGATTACACGAACACAATTATCTCCAATCTCTATCTTTATTCTTTAAAAGATGATGCTCCAAATTCCAACCCACAACATGTTTCGACGTGGCAAACACGTCTTCCTCAAGCTGATACGGAGCCATTACAAACAATTCATTATATACTGCTTCCTACCAATCAGCAATCAGTGCAGCCCACCTAATGCTGAGGGGTGGGAAAATACACAATCTAAAAACAAAAAAAAAAATATAATAATATGATAAAACTTATAAAATATATTAAAAAATATAAAATAGAATAAGCATACATGCACATATTATATTCTATGGGATTCTGTAGATTTTGATGATTATCTTTGTTAATCACCCTATTGGTTACTATATATTTGAATATTCATCTGAAGTTATTCCTGATTATTCTCACCACAATTGATCAATACCATGGGTTCTTCCTTTTTCCCTTATATCAGCTGTTTCTACAATTAGCATATTCATTTAATGTAATACAAATATTAATTGGGCATAGATTCAATGCTGTTTTATATTGTTCTATAGATTCTGATGATTATTCTCAGAGTATTCATATGACCATTTTTCTACACTTTTTTTCTTTCTTTCACTCATATAAGCACCAAAATTCTATATTACCGTATATACTCGTGTATAAGCCGAGTTTTTCAGCACAAAAAATGTGCTGAAAAGTCCCCCCTCGGCTTATACACGGGTCATATACGGTACTTAGTGGTATACAGCCCCCCCCCCCCCCGTGGTATACCGGGCCCCCCCTTGCTGGTGGCAACCTGTAAAAGAAGATATCATTATACTTATCGTATCGCCGCCGCCGCCGCTCTGTCACCGTCACCGCGCTATTCCGGGTCTTCATGCTTCCTTCACCGTCGCACAGGAAATTACATCATTTCCTGTGCGACGGTGAAGGAAGCTTGAAGACCAGGAGGAGCGCGGTGACGGTGACAGAGCGGCGGCGGCGATACGATAAGTATAATGATATCTTCTTTTACAGGTTGCCACCAGCAAGGGGGGGGCCCGGTATACCACTGGGTACCCCTGTATACCTCTGGGGCTGATGTATACAGCTCTGGGGCTGCTGTATACCCCTCTGGGGCTGCTATATACCTCTGGGGCTGCTATATACCCCTCTGGGGCTGCTGTATATACCCCTCTGGGGCTGCTGTGTATACCCCTCTGGGGCTGCTGTATACCCCTCTAGGGCTGCTGTATACCCCTCTGGGGCTGCTGTGTATACCCCTCTGGGGCTGCTGTGTATACCCCTCTGGGGCTGCTGTATACCCCTCTGGGGCTGCTGTATACCCCTCTGTGGCTGCTGTATACCCCTCTGGGGCTGCTGTATACCTCTTTGGGGCTGCTGTATACCTCTGGGGCTGCTGTATACCTCTGGGGCTGCTGTATACCCCTCTGGGGCTGCTGTATACCCCTCTGGGGCTGCTGTATACCCCTCTGGGGCTGCTGTATACCTCTCTGGGGCTGCTGTATACCTCTGGGGCTGCTGTATACCTCTGGGGCTACTGTATACCCCTCTGGGGCTGCTGTATACCTCTCTGGGGCTGCTGTATACCTATGGGGCTGCTGTATACCTCTGGGGCTGCTGTATACCCCTCTGGGGCTGCTGTATACCTCTCTGGGGCTGCTGTATACCTATGGGGCTGCTGTATACCTCTGGGGCTGCTGTATACCCCTCTGGGGCTGCTGTATACCTCTCTGGGGCTGCTGTATACCTATGGGGCTGCTGTATACCTATGGGGCTGCTGTATACCTCTGGGGCTGCTGTATACCCCTCTGGGGCTGCTGTATACCCCTCTGGGGCTGCTGTATACCGCTCTGGGGCTGCTGTATACAGCTCTGGGGCTGCTGTATACAGCTCTGGGGCTGCTGTATACCGCTCTGGGGCTGCTGTATATACCACTGGGGAGGCTGCTGTATACTACCACTGGGGAGACTGCTGTATACTACCACTGGGGAGGCTGCTGTATACCACTGAGGGGGCCTGTATACCACACTGCTGGGGGCTGTATACCTGTGCTGGGGTCCACCCTCGGCTTATACACGAGTCAATAGGTTTTCCCAGGTTTTGGGGGCAAAAGTAGGGGGGTCGGCTTATACACGGGTCGGCTTATACACGAGTATATACGGTATTCTATAAATTTGGATGATTATATTAAATATATTTCTGTATTGCTCTGTAGATGTTTTTAATTACTTTCAAAACAGTTTTTTCTTTTTATTGCCATTTTCCACCTTTCACTACTATGATACCGAGAATCAATATTATTCTGTAGATTTGGATGATTATTTTTAATGATTATTCTTTGGTGCTGATTTTTGATTTTTTAGTGCTAATGTTTATTGGTGCTGATTTTTCTATAAATACCGAACATCATTGTTATTATTATTATTATCATTGTTATTGATTTCGATGATTATTTTTAATGGTTATTTTTTGGTACTGATTTTTGATTTTTTAGTGCTGATTTTTTGATATTTTAGTGTTGATTTTTTAGAGCTGATCTTTTGGTGTTGATTTATCTATATGTACCGAACATCATTATTATTATTAATGTTATCATTGTTATTGATATGATGATTATTTTTAATGGTTATTTTTTAGTGCTGATTTTTGATTTTTTGGTGCTGATTTTTCAATACTTCTCATGTCCCTATAATTGACCATTTATTCTTTCACTTAGGGCTAACCCACATACTCTCTATGCTTTCCTCTATTCATTGATATTGATATAAAGGATATCCTTATCACGATGTTCTTTCTATGGTTAAATTCAGGCCTTCAGGTGTCAATGTGCCCAATTTATATATCCAGAAGGATTCCCTCTTACACAAGGCTGCCACTTTATTTTGTACCCCTTCCTCTATTTGGTCAATTATTATCAATTTCAGACTTTTGGGGTCTTTGTCATGTACCTGTGTGTAGTGGCGTGAAACACTATGTGCCATGAAGCCGTTCACGATGTTGGCTCTTTATTTAGCCTGGCTCGCATACACTGTATTGTCCTGCCTACATATTGCTGTTTGCAAGGACATTCTATAAGATATATTACATTTCTTGATCTACAGTTTAATGATTGCTTTATAGTGAATATATCATTTGTGGTGTTGGACTTAAATGTTTTATTACCTTGGCCCATACTTTTGCAGCATTTACACTTTGTAGAACCACATTTAAAACTTCCTAGTTCTCCTGGGACTTCCTGTTTGCTGGTATTATTTTTCATTTCTATGTTTCTCAATTTACTTGGGGCTACTATAGTCTGAAGATTCCTTCCCTTCCTAAAAATTATTCTCGGTCTTTCAGGTGTATGCTTTGATAATACCGGGTCCTCTTTTAGAATGAACCAGTATTTTTTTAGTATTGCATATATATTTTTATGCGATTGGCTATAAGTTGTAATAAGGTTATTGCCATATTCTTTCTCATTATTTGCCACAGTTTTTATAGGGCTTTTTTTAGGGCTTTTTTGGTCTTTCAGACGATCTACCATTCTTTTAATGCCATCTTCTTGTGTGAGTTCTTTACATTTCTCATATGCATTAACCAGTAATCCCTTTGGATATCCCTTTTCTTTAAATCGCTTATTTAGGATAGCTGCTTCTTTTTTATATTCAACATCATAGGTGCAGTTCTTCCTTATACGCCAATATTGGCCATATGGAATATTCTTAATCCATTTCGGTAAATGTCCACTTTTATAGTTAAGATAACTGTTGACATCGACCTCCATAAAGTAGGTCGATGTGCTGATTTTTCCTTGGTCATCAAATCTAATCAAAAGATCTAAAAATTGAATTATTGAACTTGAAATATTAGCTGTAAATTTTAAACCCCAATTATTACTATTCAAGCTTTCTGCGAATCTTTGAGCTCCTCCTTCTGTTCCCCTCCATATTATAAACAGATCGTCTATGAATCTTCTATAGAACAAGACATGTTTGCTATATAGCGGGGATTCCAATATTGCCATTTTTTTCATTGCTATTCTTTCTTCCTTTGTGAGGTTGTCCCTTTTATAGTTGTTTCTAAAGGTTCGTATTTCTTTCATAACCAAATGCTGAAAGGTTTCTAGATGTGAGCCCCTATGGTGTAGTGGATAAAAGTTGCTAATCATTTTGGGGTTTACATGTTGATAGTCTTTTTCTAGATTTTCTCCTGGATTAGTCATTTCACCTTCATCCATTTTTTTATTTTTGCCCTGTATCTCCTGCAGTAAAAAATGCCTCTTAACCGTGAGTTTCCTCATGAATGAATTTAATGAATATTAAAGTCAATGTAGAGCACAAAAGGGTCGGCTCCTGCATTTGGACAAAATAATAATCCTTTACCTAATAATTTAATCTCATCTGGAGTGAGTTCTATCCCTGAGATATTGAATATGCCGTGTTCTATTATCTTCTTATTTTTTCTTTCACTGTTCATCTGCACCTCTTCTTGGAGTAAATTATCATTTTTATTTTTTATCATGTCAAATTCTAGTCTATTTTTGTTTTTTTCTTTTGCACTACATCTTCTTTTGGAAAATGATTGGCGTTTTTGCCCTCCACTCCCTCTACATCCTCTATATCTCTTTTTCTCTTGGATCTTCTTCCCGGTACCACTTGAAAAAATTGTGTGATTTTTTATTATTATCTTTCAATATTTTAGGATCATGGTCCATTACGTTTTCTTTTTCTTTATTCCCATTGGTGAATTCCTCTTCCAATCCTTGTGTCACAATCCTTGTTCCCCCATCTTGTGGTTTTCGTGATTTTTTTTTTGTGCTGATTCTAATTCTTCTTGTGGATTCATTATTTTAAGTGATTCCAGTAATATTTGATATACAGTTTCATCCAATAAATTTATAAATTGTTCTTGTGACTGTGACTGTTGTGTAATAGAAGTGTTGTGCACTGGAGGCGTGGCCTGTAGCTCATGGAGTAGCTGCGTTCCCCAGAGCTCCGGTGCCTACTAAAGCTACAAGGGTTTCTAAGTCCTACTAAAGACTTGTACCCACTTAAAGCAAGTCCACCAGACCGCTGTGACAGCAGGGGACACCCACCACCACCTGAAGGACCGAAGAGCACATCTGAAACCGGCCTCCTGAGGTAACGCTGAACTGGTCTGCGGCTGCAGCCATTAGAGCCCTCAACGCCGGAGACGAATCCCCCCGCCGCACCGGAGGACCCGCTGACCACTTTTCAAGCAGCCTATAACCCTCATAGCCGGCTTACTATCTCTCCCTGCTCCGCTGCACCCCCAGTGTGTCTCCCGTGATTCCCCCCTCTTCTGTAGGTGAAGCACGGCGGGCACTAGGGCTGAGAAGCGGCCCCCACCCCTCCGACTCCGCAGATAACTCACCTCTCCAAGCACCCACAGCGGATTCCGGTTTCCCCAGGGGAGCCCCCGGGACCGTGAGAGGAAGCCCGGAGGAGATCGGTGGAACTTCTTTTCCTTCCTTCTTCGTTCTTCCATCCCCGACGGCGGCAAGCACATGGGCGGAAGGATCCATAATCTTCATGTAAAAAAAAGATCCAGCCGTAACTGTTCTATTTGTGCTCCCAAGAAGAAGTCTCACACGCAGGTATTTACACACGCTACGTCTCCTGAGAGAGATCAAGACCACCGGTTACAGCCTTAGACCCCCCACTTACCTCCCTATAACTGCAGACTAGTCACTCTCCATACTAACTTACTACAAATCAAGTCTGCATATCCACTGCTCCCTGACTTTGCACCTCAATTCTGCATTGACTTTTATAACTTTTGGAATTCATCGGCTCCTTGTTTGATTTACTCCCATTGAAGGTGGAAGCGCTGTGCTCTTGCTCTACAGTACAGGAGGTAGCTTCTGGAGGGTCTCATCTTGTTCTCACATTGTGGGAAATTGGAGTCATCAATCGCCCTTCAGCCTATCCTGGGCTGTTGCCCGGCTCCATAGCGTGTCACTCTCACAAGGAAATCTCGCCCCCCTGAGATTTTTTTTTTTTTTTTCTTCTCTTCGTTTGTATGTGCTGAACTCAATTCCTTAGAGCAATTCCTTGAAGCATATCCTATACTGATTGCATACCCACTAGGTTTTGCTCTCATATACCTCAGTGGTTGCTACTCATTGAACTTTCTGAAGAACTCTATACATTGAAGCTCCTTACCTTGCAATAAGCTAATATAGAACGGTGTAACTCTGCTTCGATTATTGCATTTATCTCAATTTATCCTGTTAATGATAATCTGAGAAATAGCTGAGCAACTGTAAGTTTATACTGCAATTACCTACTAGCAAACTATTTCTAGAACTAAGTACTAATTTATTTATTTGTTTGAACAGTCAAAGTACTGCTGTATACGACCCCACTGTGTGACACTGACTATCACCTAACGCTTCACCACTATCAGACCTCGCTCTTAAATCCTAGCCAATAAGGAACCATACATACTTAACTTAAACCTCCCATACATTTATCCTAAATAACCAGCACCAATCCTTAATTCTCTTTAACTAACTCTGACTCAACATGTCAACCAAAACTAAACAAAGCTCCTCACCTCAAGAAATAGAAGCAGCAGGAGATCTACAAAAATCTCCACTAAAGAGTAGACTCCCCATCCCGTCACAACCCTCACAGACTATAAAAAACATGAAAGAGGTGAACCAAAACCCTAGAGACATCAGAGAAAAGGACTGGGCTACAATGTCTGAAGAGAGCGACAACACCACCATGATGGAGCTAACTCACACCTCATCAAAAAGAAAAGAAATAGGTACCCCCTCTAAAAACACCACAGGTCCCTCCTCAAAAACAGACGCAGAAGCCAGTAGTAGAGACAGCAGAACCAGAAGCCCAGTTAGACAGAAGCTCAAGACAAGCTTTGCAGCACTAGACCCTATTCTCCAGATAAACCCAAACCAACAGATAGACAAAGCTTTCATGATAGAATTATTCACTTCATTCCAAAACAAAATTGATGAAAATCTGTCTTCCCATTTAGAAGAAATTAAAGCAACTGTAACTTCAGTGGTCAAAAGAGTGGACGACCACGACCACGCAATTGCTAAGATCACTTCAACATCTCTAAAACTAAAGAACGACCAACAAAAAATTCAAGAAGATATGGAATTCTTAAGAATTAAACAAATAGACAGAGAAGACAGAGACCGGAGGTCAAATTTGAAATTCAGAGGAATCCCAGAATCTATCAGAAACGCAGACCTAACTGATTACATCAAAAACCTGATCAAAAAAATTGTACCTGGAAAACACGAACTAGAATATTCTATCGAAAGAGCACCCAGGCTCTTTAAACCAAAAAACCTAGCTGAAGACCTGCCCAGAGACACGATTGCAAAATTCTTTTTTTTCCCACTAAAGGAACAAATTAATGAATACATGAGGAAACATAAATCCCTACCAGCACCCTACCAGAACATCAAAATTTTCCAAGACGTCTCCAAGGAGACACTAGAAAGAAGAAGAGCTCTCAGACCAGTCACATCCATCCTAAGAGACCAAAATATCCCATACAGATGGAGCCACCGTTTCTCGGAAGTCACCTTCACCCACAACAGCAAACTCTACAGCATAGGTGAAGTTGAATCCGGGCTATCAACCTTAAAAAAGCTCCGAATAGGAGACTCTGGCTGACCACCTGTTAAGGGAGAGAAAGAGAAGGGAAGAAAATAAAAGAAAATAAAAAAGGTGGACTCCTATTTACATCATCACCGCACCGAAGGCCAAAACTTTAGCCCTTCAGAAGCCAACCAACGGTTCTCTGAACCCTTCCGCTACTTTCACCCGATCCTCAAGTAATTCTCCCCCTACCCTCCTAATACTTAATTACTCATAGCTTCATCTCATACTTTAATTCAAGGACTCCTCCTAGCAATATCCTACCTTCCCCTCCCCCTTCACCTGTAGAGCCAGTCACTCCAACTTTGGATAGTCTTTAAGAACTAAAATGTCATATAATTATCTAACGCTAAACACTAACGGACTTAATTCTCCGCAGAAAAGATTCCACGTATGGAAAGAACTAAAACTCCAGAAAATTGACATAGCAGGCCTCCAGGAGACGCGTTTCAGTGCTGAGAACCCCCCAAAATTTTCAAACAAACTATACAAACTAAAAAAAAAAAAAGCGGGAGTGGCCATTCTCATAAAAGGGACAATGAAATTTGAAGAAAAAGAAACCATCATAGACACTGAAGGTAGATATATTATACTAAAATGCCTTCTTGATGACGTCTTACACACGTTAGTCAACGTTTACGCCCCAAATTCAGGCCAAATAACATTTCTTAAAAAATTAATGAGGAAAGTCAGAGAATGTCAAGAGGGTGTTCTCCTTTTGTTCGGGGACTTCAACGCAGTGCCCAATGCGAATCTTGACTCCTCCAACAAAAACAGGAATGCCAATACACAACTAGACCCGTTACTACAAAGAGAGGAGCTATTTGATGCCTTCCGTTGCCTTAACACATCTTCATTTGAATACACGCACTTTTCAAATGTACATAAATCCCTAGCACGCATAGACCTTATACTGACAGACATCCACTCACTTAGACTTATCAAAAAAGTTACTATCCTACCCAAATCGTGGTCAGATCATTCACCCATTGTATTTACCACTTCACAGGGCCCCACCAAAAACAGGAAAAAAATCTGGAGAGCAAACTCCTTCCTTTTCCAACACCCAAAATACAAAACTGAAATTGAAAATTCACTAAAACTATACTTTGCAGAAAATGACCTAGAAGGAACCACAATCTCAACTTTATGGTCCGCACACAAGGCGGTAATAAGAGGCCATCTAATCCAAATTAACGCAAGACACAAAAAATCACTAACTTCTTCCACACTCAACATAATAAAACAAATCCAAGACCTAGAAAAATCAGTAGCTAGCAACCCCTCTGACACAAACATGAAGGAAATACTAAAACTAAGAATAGAACTTAAATCACTATTAGTTGCAGACTTTGACAAAATGACACGTATCTCCAAGTCTAATTTTTACACTCTATCTAACAAACCAAATAAAATGTTTGCAAATCTGATAAAAATTCGTAGAACCAAAACTGCAATTCGTCAAATAAAAAACAATCACGGTACTCTACAGAAACAACCAGAAGACATATCACACACTTTTGTAGAGTATTACAAAAAACTATACAATCTAAAAGATGATCACGAAAACTCTGAACCCTCTGCCGAACAAATTTCTAACTTCCTTAACTCAATTGACCTCCCTTCAATCACCAAGGATGACCTCGACTTCATTAACTCCCCCTTTACTGAAAAGGAAATCACTGACACTATTAAAACCCTAAAGAAACTCAAATCTCCAGGACCTGACGGCCTACAAAATGAGTACTATGCTACATATCACACCCTGCTTTCTCCTTATCTGACAAAATTATTAAACGCTTTAACTTGTCCGAACCACCAGCCTTCCAAAGACTTATTACAAGCAACCATTACTTTGATAGCAAAAAACAAAGGTGATCCAGACGATGTAACCAATTTCCGACCAATCTCCCTCCTCAATACCGACCTCAAGATAATGACCAAAACAATTAATTCCAGACTTCAGAAAATAGTTCCCAAACTAATACACAGTGACCAGGTTGGATTTGTGAAACATAGAAGCTCTACAGGCGCAACAGCCAACATTCTGACCAACGACACCCTCTCCAATACCTTCAACCTAACTAATGGAACCAGACAAGGTTGCCCACTCTCCCCTTCATTATTTGTGCTATACATAGAACCGCTAGCAGAGAAAATAAGAATGAATAACTGCATTAGAGGCATACACTCCAACCACAGGGAATTTAAAATAAGTTTATTTGCTGACGATGTCTTACTAACATTATCCGACCCTATTAACTCCCTAAGACATCTACTTGCAACTATAAAGGAATTCTCTGCTATCTCATCTTACAAAATTAACTTGAAAAAAACCCAAGTCCTCCACTATAATCTGGATCCTACATCTATAGCCATATTGAAAAGCGAACACAACCTCGACCAAGACAGAAAAGACCTGGATTTTCTGGGCATCAAAATTACGCATCACACGTCTACCCTCATGGACCATAACCTAGACTTACTTTCTAAATCCACCCAAGGAGACCTTGCATATCTATCTAAAGCTGACCTTTCCTGGATAGGAAGAATTGAGGCCTATAAGATGTTTATACTCCCCAAAATGTTATACTTTTTTAGATCTCTAACAATACCAATCAAACACTTATGGCTCAAGAAACTACAAAGACAACTTTCCTCTTTCATATGGGGAAACAAAAAACCTAGGATTGCGAAATCGACCCTAGAGAAAAGCAGGATTAATGGAGGCCTGGCAGTCCCCAATATCACCACTTACTACCAAGCAACTATCATCAACCTAAGCAAACCATGGTTAGACGATTCTACAAGACCAAACTGGGTCTCACTCGAAGAAAACAGTCATCAGAAAATCAAACTTAAACTACTTCTCCTAGCGTATTAATGCGACAAGAAAAAACCCCTTCCAAAAAATCTAACAACTAAAGCCACAGTTCAGTCGTGGAAAAACTCTCGGCCAAAACCTCAGACAACCTTATTCTTTCTCCACCGGATTGGATCCCAATAGACATCTTAAATTTGTTTATTTCTTCCCTCAATATCGACTCGTGGAAAAACAAGAATATACACCATATCTCTGACTTACTTGATGACTCCAACAATCTGATCTCCTTTCCCACCTTACAAATTATCTTTGGATTACATGACCATGACCAAAAGAAATGGGAAAAAATTGACACCTACCTCTCAAAAAAGAAACTAACCTTCCACTTACCACTAATAATAGCACAAATATTCAAATTCCCTCATAGTACCATTTTCTGGTCCACCAAGAACCTTTGTAAAGAGATCAATCAAGACTCATTCATGGACAAAACACCAAACATATTAGCATGGGAGAAGGAATTAGGTATATTAATAGAAGTGGATTCCCTAACTCAATCCCTAGCATACGTACAAAAAAACATCTCCTGCACCACACTGATTGAAACCCACTACAAATCACTATCTAGCTGGTATTTTACCCCCCTCAGACTCCACCGGATGAAGGAAAAAAACTCACCTATATGCTGGAGGTGCAACAAAGAAATCGGAACTATATCACACACCTTTGGTCCTGCCCAACTGGAACAAAACACAACTCCTAATCTACGATATATCAAACAACTCACTAACCCTTACGCCTGAATTTGTAAACCTCCTCACAAATACTACGCAAATTCCATCTCAAATAAGACCACTAGTAATCCACATTATACTTTCGGCAAAAACTATGATTGCAGCACTCTGGAGAGAACCTAAACCACCCACCTTCCCAGCTCTACTAGAAAAGCTCGCCCTCCACAATTAGTATGAACTATCCTTCGCATTACGAAACCAAAATATGGCCAAATACAACAAAAAATGGAACCCATGGAATGAAATCTCCCCCCCCCACTACAAACCAAAAAGAAAGAAGCAGAAAACGACGACTGACTCTGCTTGTAACCATACTTCCACCTCCCCCCCCACCCACCCTACCCCTGACTCCACTAGCTGACTATCTATCCCGAACTTCAATTCACTTTTAGAACAGAAATTTACCACCCTTACAACCAACCAAACTTACTTACTGTTCAAGTTATAATTGGTTAATTTAGTTAAATCTACAACTGTTTCCTCCACTATTGTAACCTTACCGATCCTCAACAAACTTTCATTAAGTTTATAACTTGTTACACATTTTAATCAACTCTTTTCAATATTTTATGTAACTATAGGAAATCCTTATAGACGGGCAATGTTAGACAGCCCACCCATTTCTGTTTTCCCCCTTTGCAACTAATTAAGACTGTCAATCCAAACAATTCATTGCTCTTATTCCTGAATTAATCTAATTCGACTCTCTACTACTTAATTTTCGAATTTCATTGATATTTGTAATGTACAAAATTACCTTTGTTTGTTTGCGCATTTGTCATTTAAAATCAAATAAAATCATTTGAACAAGAAGTGTTGTGCACTGTGAAAAGTTCAAAAGATGCATTATCATCTATAACTTCTATATTCTTCTCATTATGTAAATTGTGATCTATACTCTTATCCATTTTCTTTTCACAAGTATTGGGACTGGATGAATTTAGACTATTATTATTTTTGGGATTATTTTTATTCTTTTTCTTGTTCTTTCTTTGATTTTCTTTATCTTACATAGTAACATAGTAACATAGTTTTTAAGGTTGAAGGAAGACTTTAAGTCCATCTAGTTCAACCCATAGCCTAACATGTTGATCCAGAGGAAGGCAAAAAAACCCCATGTGGCAACACTAAGCTCCACATTGGGGGAAAAAATTCCTTCCTGACTCCAGATACGGCAATCAGACTAATTCCCTGGATCAACGCCCTATCAAAGAATCTAGTATATATAACCGGTAATATTATAGTTTTCAAGAAAGGCATCCAGGCCCTTCTTAAATGTTAGTAGTGACTCACTCATTACAACATCATGTGGCAGAGAGTTCCATAGTCTCACTGCTCTTACAGTAAAGAATCCACGTCTGTGATTATGATTAAACCTTCTTCCCTCCAGACGTAGAGGATGCCCCCTTGTCCCAGTCTCAGGCCTAAGAGTAAAGAGATCATTAGAAAGGTCTCTGTACTGCCCCCTCATATATTTGTACATTATTATAAGATCACCCCTAAGCCTTCGTTTTTCCAAGCTAAATAACCCCAAGTTTAATAACCTGTCTTGGTATTGCAGACCCTTAGTCCTCTAATAACTTTTGTCGCTCTTCTCTGGACCCGCTCTAGTTCAGCTATGTCTTTCTTATACACCGGAGACCAGAATTGTACACAGTATTCTAAGTGTGGTCGCACTAGTGACTTGTATAGAGGTAAAATTATGTTCTCCTCATGAGCATCTATGCCTCTTTTAATACATCCCATTATTTTATTTGCCTTTACAGCAGCTGCCTGACACTGGCCACTAAATGTGAGTTTGTCATCTACCCATACACCCAGGTCTTTTTCAGTGGTAGTTTTGCCCAGTGTTTTATAATTAAGCACATAATTATACCCTTTGTTTCCTCTGCCCAAGTGCATGACTTTACATTTATCCCCATTAAAGCGCATTTGCCATTTAGCAGCCCAAGCTTCTAGTTTACATAAATCCTCCTGTAATATAAAATTGTCCTCCTCTGTATTGATTACCCTGCAGAGTTTAGTGTCATCTGCAAATATTGAGATTCTACTCTGTATGCCCCCTACAAGGTCATTAATAAATATATTAAATAGTAGCGGGCCCAACACTGACCCCTGTGGTACCCCACTGTTAACTGTGACCCATTCTGAGTGTGTTCCATTAATAACCACCCTTTGTTTCCTATCACTAAGCCAGTTCTTAACCCACTTACACATATTTTCCCCTATCCCCATTGCCCTCATTTTATGTATCAACCTTTTGTGTGGCACCGTATCAAAAGCTTTTGAAAAGTCCATATACACCACATCCACTGCATTTCCTTGGTCCAGTCCAGAACTTACTTCTTCATAGAAGCTTATTAGATTAGTTTGACAGGAACGGTCCCTCGTAAAACCATGTTGATAATGGGTCATGAGGTTATTTTTGTTCAGATACTCCAGTATAGCATCTCTTAGAAAACCCTCTAGGATTTTACCCACAGTAGAGGTTAAGCTTACTGGCCTATAATTTCCAAGTTCAGTTTTTGTCCCCTTTTTGAATATTGGCACCACATTTGCTATACGCCAGTCCTGTGGTACAGACCCTGATATTATGGAATCTTTAAATATTAAAAATAATGGTCTATCTATGACAGTACTTAATTCCTGCAGCACTCTGGGGTGTATCCCATCTGGGCCCGGGGATTTGTCAATTTTAGTGATTTTTAGACGATACCGTACTTCCTCTTGGGTTAAGCAGGTGACGTTTAATTGAGAATTTTTGTTATCACTGATCATATTGTCTGTCATGGGATTTTCTTGTGTAAATACTGTTGAAAAAAAGTCATTTAGCATATTTGCTTTTTCCTCATCCTCATCCACCATTTCACCCAGACTATTTTTAAAGGGGCCAACACCATCATTTTTTAGTTTCTTACTATTTATGTAGTTAAAAAATATTTTGGATTACTCGGCTCCACTATGCGCTCCAAAAGAATGGGAAAAAATTGACACCATACCTCTCAACTAAAAGAACTCATAAACCTCCTTCCCACTTACACTAACATAGCCACAAATATTCAAATTCCCTCCTAGTACCATTTTCCCCTCGGCTCACCAAGAACCTTTGTAAAGAGATCAATTCATAGACTCATTCATGGGACAAAACACCTAACATATTAGCCATGGGAGAAGGAATTAGGGTATTATTAATAGAGTGGATTCCCCTAACTCAATCAACTTGCATACGTACAAAAAAACACTCTCCTGCACCACACTGTTTGAAACCCACTACAAATCACTATCTAGCTTGGTATTTTACCCCCCTCAGACGTCCAAAGGATGAAGGAAAAACACTCACCTATATGATGGAGGTGCAACAAAGAAATCGGAACTATATCACAAAACCTTTGGTTCCTGCCCAACTGGAACAAAACACAACTCCTAATCTACGATATATCAAACAATCCTCACATAAACCTTACGCAGCTGAATTTGTAAAACATCTCACAAATACTACGCAAATTCCATCTCAAATAAGACCACTAGTAATTCCACATTTTTTTATACTTTGGCAAAAACTATGATTGCAGCACTCTGGGAGTGAACCTAAACCTACCCACATTCACCACGCTCTACTAGAAAAGCTCGCCCTCACAATTAGTATGAACTATTCTTCGCATTACGAACCAAAATATGGCCAAATACAACAAAAATGGAACCCAGGGAATGAAATCTCCCCCCCCCCTCCCAAACCAAAAAGAAAGAGCAAAAACGACCGACTGACTCTGCTTGTAACCATACTTCCACCTCCCCCCCCACCCACCCTACCCTGACTCCACTAGCTGACTATCTACCCCGAACTTCAATTCACTTTTAAAAACAGAAAATTTACCACCCTTACAACCAACCAAACTTACTTATGTTCAAGTCTATAATTGGTTAATTTAGTTAAATCTACAACTGTTTCCTCCACTATTGTAACCTTACCGATCCTCAACAAACTTTCATTAAGTTTATAACTTGTTACACATTTTAAATCAACTCTTTTCAATATTTTATGTAACTATAGGAAATCCTTATAGAACGGGCAATGTTAGACAGCCCACCCATTTCTGTTTTCCCCCTTTGCAACTAATTAAGACTGTCAATCCAAACAATTCATTGCTCTTATTCCTGAATTAATCTAATTCGACTCTCTACTACTTAATTTTTCGAATTTCATTGATATTTGTAATGTACAAAATTACCTTTGTTTGTTTGCGCATTTGTCATTTAAAATCAAATAAAATCATTTGAACAAGAAGTGTTGTGCACTGTGAAAAGTTCAAAAGATGCATTATCATCTATAACTTCTATATTCTTCTCATTATGTAAATTGTGATCTATACTCTTATCCATTTTCTTTTCACAAGTATTGGGACTGGATGAATTTAGACTATTATTATTTTTGGGATTATTTTTTATTCTTTTTCTTGTTCTTTCTTTGATTTTCTTTATCTTACATAGTAACATAGTAACATAGTTTTTAAGGTTGAAGGAAGACTTTAAGTCCATCTAGTTCAACCCATAGCCTAACATGTTGATCCAGAGGAAGGCAAAAAAACCCCATGTGGCAACACTAAGCTCCACATGGGGGAAAAAAATTCCTTCCTGACTCCAGATACGGCAATCAGACTAATTCCCTGGATCAACGCCCTATCAAAGAATCTAGTATATATAACCGGGAATATTATAGTTTTCAAGAAAGGCATCCAGGCCCTTCTTAAATGTTAGTAGTGACTCACTCATTACAACATCATGTGGCAGAGATTCCATAGTCTCACTGCTCTTACAGTAAAGAATCCACGTCTGTGATTATGATTAAACCTTCTTCCCTCCAGACGTAGAGGATGCCCCCTTGTCCCAGTCTCAGGCCTAAGAGTAAAGAGATCATTAGAAAGGTCTCTGTACTGCCCCCTCATATATTTGTACATTATTATAAGATCACCCCTAAGCCTTCGTTTTTTCCAAGCTAAATAACCCCAAGTTTAATAACCTGTCTTGGTATTGCAGACCCCTTAGTCCTCTAATAACTTTTGTCGCTCTTCTCTGGACCCGCTCTAGTTCAGCTATTGTCTTTCTTATACACCGGAGACCAGAATTGTACACAGTATCTAAGTGTGGTCGCACTAGTGACTTGTATAGAGGTAAAATTATGTTCTCCTCATGAGCATCTATGCCTCTTTTAATACATCCCATTATTTTATTTGCCTTTACAGCAGCTGCCTGACACTGGCCACTAAATGTGAGTTTGTCATTACCCATACACCCCGGTCTTTTTCAGTGGTAGTTTTGCCCAGTGTTTTATAATTAAGCACATAATTATACCCTTTGTTTCCTCTGCCCAAGTGCATGACTTTACATTTATCCCCATTAAAGCGCATTTGCCATTTAGCAGCCCAAGCTTCTAGTTTACATAAATCCTCCTGTAATATAAAATTGTCCTCCTCTGTATTGATTACCCTGCAGAGTTTAGTGTCATCTGCAAATATTGAGATTCTACTCTGTATGCCCCCTACAAGGTCATTAATAAATATATTAAATAGTAGCGGGCCCAACACTGACCCCTTTTGGTACCCCACTGTTAACTGTGACCCATTCTGAGTGTGTTCCATTAATAACCACCCTTTGTTTCCTATCACTAAGCCAGTTCTTAACCCACTTACACATATTTTCCCCTATCCCCATTGCCCTCATTTTATGTATCAACCTTTTGTGTGGCACCGTATCAAAAGCTTTTGAAAAGTCCATATACACCACATCCACTGCATTTCCTTGGTCCAGTCCAGAACTTACTTCTTCATAGAAGCTTATTAGATTAGTTTGACAGGAACGGTCCCTCGTAAAACCATGTTGATAATGGGTCATGAGGTTATTTTTGTTCAGATACTCCAGTATAGCATCTCTTAGAAAACCCTCTAGGATTTTACCCACAGTAGAGGTTAAGCTTACTGGCCTATAATTTCCAAGTTCAGTTTTTGTCCCCTTTTTGAATATTGGCACCACATTTGCTATACGCCAGTCCTGTGGTACAGACCCTGATATTATGGAATCTTTAAATATTAAAAATAATGGTCTATCTATGACAGTACTTAATTCCTGCAGCACTCTGGGGTGTATCCCATCTGGGCCCGGGGATTTGTCAATTTTAGTGATTTTTAGACGATACCGTACTTCCTCTTGGGTTAAGCAGGTGACGTTTAATTGAGAATTTTTGTTATCACTGATCATATTGTCTGTCATGGGATTTTCTTGTGTAAATACTGTTGAAAAAAAGTCATTTAGCATATTTGCTTTTTCCTCATCCTCATCCACCATTTCACCCAGACTATTTTTAAAGGGGCCAACACCATCATTTTTTAGTTTCTTACTATTTATGTAGTTAAAAAATATTTTGGGATTCTTTTTACTTTCTCTGGCAATGAGTCTCTCTGTCTCAATCTTTGCTGCCTTGATTTGCTTTTTACAAATGTTATTTAATTTTCTGTATTTATTTAATGCTTCATCACTACCTACTTGCTTTAATTCCCTAAATGCTTTCTTTTTGTCACATATTGCACTTCTTACCGCTTTATTTAGCCATAGTGGTTTCCTCCTATTTCTAGCATGCTTATTCCCATAGGGTATATATTGTGCACAGGTCCTATTCAGGATGCTAATAAACATCTCCCATTTGTGTTGTGTACTTTTATGTCTCAGGACATCGTCCCAGTTTATTGCACTAAGATCATCTCTCAACCGTTGGAAATTTGCCTTCCTGAAGTTTAGTGTCCTTGTGGCCCCTCTACTACACGTCTTAGTAAAGGATACTTGAAAGCTTATTAAGTTATGATCACTATTACCCAAGTGACCTCCAACCCGTATATTTGATATGCGGTCTGGCCTGTTGGTTAATATTAGGTCCAGCAGTGCCCCCCTTCTTGTTGGGTCCTGAACCAGTTGTGAAAGGTAATTGTCTCTTATAGTTTTCAAAAACTTATTACCTTTGCTAGAACTGCAGGTTTCTGATCCCCAATGTATTTCAGGGTAGTTGAAGTCCCCCATAATAATGACTTCTCCCTGAGTCGCTGCTTCATCTATTTGCTTTATGAGGATATTCTCCTCCACTTCCATTATTGTTGGGGACTTATAACAAACCCCTATCAGTAATTTATTATTTTTTCCCCCTCCCCTTATCTCCACCCACAGAGACTCTACATTTCCATTAGATTCACCTATATTATCACGCAGGATGGGTTTTAAGGATGATTTTACGTATAAACATACACCTCCTCCTCGCCTATTTGTACGGTCATTTCTGAACAGACAATAGCCCTGTAAATTAACAGCCCAGTCATGACTCTCATCCAGCCAAGTCTCTGAAATCCCCACCATGTCATAATTATTTTCCAACAAAATCAATTCTAATTCCTCCTTTAACAGATCTTCTCTCTGGCTCTTTGATATTCTTTTCCCCTTTATCTTTCTTTTCATTTTTATCACTCTTGCTGTTTTTATCATTTTTTTCTTTATCCGTATTTCCTTTATTATCTTCTCTTGTTATTTGTTCTATATTAATCTTCTTGTCGTTATTTATACCTTCTCGCTTATTCTCCCTTCTTCCCTTTTTATTTTCTTCCAGTTTATTTCCCTTATTCAAGGTTTTTTTGTAGGACTCATAATGATCTCTTTGTTTTGCGGTTTTCAAAACCTCACAGAATTCTTTAGTGTATTTTTCATCATTTTCTTTATTCTTCTCTACTCCATCTGTTTTAGTTCTGGTACTGAGTTTATTTAATTCTTCTTTTTTATTTTTATTTTCTTCTTTCCCTTTCATACCTTTTTCTTGTATCTTTTCTGATGTATCTTCTATTATGCTCAATTCTTCTATGTTTGTGTCCATTGTTTCTATGGGCACTTCCTTCTCCACATTTTTGTCTAGTATTGTATCTCTTATGAATTTTGCACCCTTTCTGTTTATTGTTTCTTCCTCCAATTTATTTAATCTAATTTTTAGTTTGAGATCAAACTCCTTATATTCTTTGGTATGTGCATATTTATCCAGAGATGAGCGTAAGATTATCATATCCTGCATAGCTTTGTCTGCCAGGGAGAGTCTTTTTTGTAGCAGTATTCGTATCATCCCCATAGAACATTGTACCGTATAATTTTCCCAGTTCTCAGTAAATTCTTTATCTTTTGGAAATGATGATTTTTGTGAGATTCTCAATCCCTTTGGTACCCTATTTTCAAATATATATTTCTTTAAAAACATTGCATCTATGTGGTTTACAATCTCCATTCTACATTTCCCTTCATACCGTATATACTCGTGTATAAGCCGACCCGTGTATAAGCCGACCCCCCTACTTTTGCCCCAAAAATCTGGAAAAACCTATTGACTCGTGTATAAGCCGAGGGTGGACCCCAGCACAGGTATACAGCCCCCAGCAGTGTGGTATACAGGCCCCCCCCAGTGTTATACAGGCCTCACCAGTGGTAGTATACAGCAGCCCCAGTGGTAGTATACAGCAGCCCCAGCAGCCATAGTGGTAGTATATAGCATCCCCAGCAGCCCCAGTGGTAGTATACAGCAGCCCCAGTGGTAGTATATAGCAGCCCCAGTGGTAGTATATAGCAGCCCCAGCAGCCCCAGTGGTAGTATATAGCAGCGACAGCAGCCCCAGTGGTAGTATATAGCATCCCCAGCAGCCCCAGTGGTAGTATACAGCAGCCCCAGTGGTAGTATATAGCAGCCCCAGTGGTAGTATATAGCAGCCCCAGCAGCCCCAGTGGTAGTATATAGCAGCCCCAGTGGTAGTATATAGCAGCCCCAGCAGCCCCAGTGGTAGTATATAGCAGCCCCAGCAGCCCCAGTGGTAGTATACAGCAGCCCCAGCAGCCCCAGTGGTAGTATATAGCATCCCCAGCAGCCCCAGTGGTAGTATACAGCAGCCCCAGTGGTAGTATATAGCAGCCCCAGTGGTAGTATATAGCAGCCCCAGCAGCCCCAGTGGTAGTATATAGCAGCCCCAGTGGTAGTATATAGCAGCCCCAGCAGCCCCAGTGGTAGTATATAGCAGCCCCAGCAGCCCCAGTGGTAGTATACAGCAGCCCCAGTGGTAGTATATAGCAGCCCCAGCAGCCCCAGTGGTAGTATATAACAGCCCCAGTGGTAGTATATAGCAGCCGATACAACCTCCACTTTACGTTTGTCAATATTATTAAATTTATTTAATGAAAAGGTTCACACCAAGAAAAAACACACATATGATAAAACCATTTAAAAAGCTACATACAGCATATTACAATTCATATGAAAAAGGGTTTTCATAGAAACCTTCAACACCCTTTTCCAAGATTGGTAACAGAGAAGCTGTACACTTCAAATAATATATAATGACACATGTATTGCACAAAAACCGGCTCCTTATAACCCCCTGTTCATATTGATTTAGGATGTATACCACACAATCATAGTATATGCAGTCAATTGCCCCAAGTGGGAAATATCATATCCAGCAATGAGGCACATAACCATTCAGTGTAACATAAAGGTATAGCAGCATGATAACAACAGAGTTAATAGTATCTAATAACCAAAGCAGTTTGACCCATACAGAGGTGAGGTAAATCAATTCAGGGGTAGTTCTTATGAGACCAATGCAAGCACATGAATAAGGAGAGGGTTACAGAGTCAAGTAACCTGTTTACCAGTTCCTAGAAGGCATAAGGGTGTGAAGGAAGGCGCTCCCCACGCGTATCGCTGCCTGCGCCTGGCAGCTTCGTCAGGGGAAGGTGTCCATCCCAGTGTGGGATCATCTTTATAAGGCACCAGTCCTATCATTGCAATTATCCCCAGCTGGGTGCAGGAGGTGATCGGGTGGCCAGTCCGTCCCTCCTACATCCAGAATGCGCAAGCGCGAACGCGCTATTGCGCATGTCAGGCTCCTAGAACATGGCCGCCCGCTCAAAGGCGACATGTCAGAATGCGCATGCGCGAAGCGCATAGCGCGCATGTCCGGGAGTCTGCAATGAAAAACTTTTTTTTCTCTCATAGCAGAGAGTTTTGTGTTTTGGGAGGACAATGGTATTTAATCAATTAAGCAGCAGTAAAGGATGAATCTATATACAAAGCTGTAATCTTATTGTAGAAAATATTAATTAAATAGTATTTACATAGAAGGAGTATTAGAGTTAGATCCCCCTATGATATACTAGAATACCACATAGAATAAATAGGGAGAGGTAAAGGAGAGTACAGAAGGTTCAGCGCGGCAAAGGAGGTCCAATACTTAATCCATCAGGCAGATAATGCGCATAGTGGTGTGATACACATCGATCCCATGCTGTTTTACAATAATATTACCCATAAGAGGTATAATTATATAAAAATATACATCTCTCAAAGAAAGATGCAGATAACGAGCAGAGTCTAGAGCAAATCCAAGAAAGAGGAGCTAGGATGGGTAAACCAAAAATGATGATTGGGATAGGGAAGGAGAAGAAAAAGGGGTTTTTTTTGGGGTTTTTTTGACCCTAGGTAAAAATGATAGCAGGGTAAGGGAAGAGAAGGGAAAGAAAGAGGGGGGGGGGGGTTTGTGTTACAGGAGACCAAACCATAGGGAATACCCGATTTTAAGGAATCCCAACAAGAAGAGAAAGGGGGTAACAGGGGATAGTATAGGTCCAGAGCCAGATTGTAAGGAAAACGGAAGGGAGAACTGCCCCAGGAGGAGCCAGGTACCTGAGCTCCGGTGGTCCATTTTGGCACCACCATTGCCCAAGACCCAGCATATTTTTCATATGAATTGTAATATGCTGTATGTAGCTTTTTAAATGGTTGTATTATATGTGTGTTTTTTCTTGGTGTGAACCTTTTCATTAAATAAATGTAATAATATTGACAAACGTAAAGTGGAGGTTGTATCGCTTTTTAGGGACTTTCTTTCTTCTTCTATAATTAACACTGCATTGTCCCAGCGATCCCCAATTCCTTATATACTTATATTGGTGGTGCCCTCCCCAGCAGCCCCAGTGGTAGTATATAGCAGGTCATCTATAGAACAATATAAAACAGCATTGAATCTATGCCCAATTAATATTTGTATTACATTAAATGAATATGCTAATTGTAGAAACAGCTGATATAAGGGAAAAAGGAAGAACCCATGGTATTGATCAATTGTGGTGAGAATAATCAGGAATAACTTCAGATGAATATTCAAATATATAGTAACCTATAGGATGATTAACAAAGATAATAATCAAAATCTACAGAATCCCATAGAATATAATATGTGCATTTATGCTTATTCTATTTTATATTTTTAATATATTTTATAAGTTTTATCATATTATTATATATATTTTTTTGTTTTTAGATTGTGTATTTTCCCACCCCTCAGCATCAGGTGGGCTGCACTGAATGCTGATTGGTTGGAAGCAGTATATAATGAATTGTTTGTAATGGCTCCGTATCCGCCTGAGGAAGACGTGTTTGCCACGTCGAAACATGTTGTGGGTTGGAATTTGGAGCATCATCTTTTAAAGAATAAAGATAGAGATTGGAGATAATTGTGTTCGTGTAATCTCAGCGCTCTACCAAAGAACCGCTTAAACCATTTCTACTCGTAAAAGACTTTATTGACTGTGCACAGTGGATTACAAATAGAGCCGCCATTACATCATCTCGCAAATTACACCTGCGTCACTACAGTGAGAGAAAAGGAGCGGGGTGATAAGCCCCGCCCCTCCGCTCTGCCGAGGAGTGATGAAGAGTAGTGGCGGGCTCCGGAAAGGCCCGAAGGACTCGCCTATAGCACTCCTGTGGTGGGCGGGTCTATGAATGTAAAAGAGACTATGTGCTGGACCAGGGGCATGCCTCCGTCCCTCAGCATACACGGGCCATCCAAGAGGCGCCAAAAAGTCTCCCTGCCCACCTTGCTATCAAGCAACCAAGGGGGCGGGTCGAGCACCAGCCGACACCGGTTCGGGACTATAAGAATCAAGCAGGGTGCGGCCGGAAGCAAAAACAAGATACCTGGTCAGGCTCTGGACCCGTTACCTAGAACCGGTTGTGAGGCAATGGCTGTACCCAATTTCAAACAGCTGATCCAAGAGATCAAACAGGACGTTATGATAGACCGTGCCGCCCTGGGTGTGTTGACACTGGAGATGGATGGTGAGGACGGGACCTTCTGGAGAACGGCCCTTAATCATCTCCGGGCCCAAATCCAGGAGACCACCGAGTGGACCATCCGGCGCTGGGGAGCAGAGATGGTGCTACAGCTAAATTGACAGTGGAAGGCTGCAGCTCAAAGAGACCAGGAGCGCTGGGTGACTGTCGCTACTCAGACGAATCACCAGGTAACACCTGAAGCCATTGCTGAACCCCTGGAACCGGTTAACATCCCACTTGTGGAGCCCAGAGAAGAGGATGTTGCCGAAGTGGGAGACCTCATCCAGTTTTCTGAGGAGCCCGAGCTGATCGAAAAAGAGCCGGAGGAGTACATGAGCGGCCAGGTCAGTGTTGGGGAGGAGGAGAGTCTGGAAGAGGAAGGAGCCTTCCGTGATATGGAGGAGGCCGGGCCCCGCGAGCTATGGAGGGTCGCGGTACCAGCATTGGTCGCTGTAGTTGGAGAGAGGAGAGATGTACTTCGCACTGAGGACAACGGACACACCTGGCAACCGGTAGGTCGCCTGTGGTTTACTCGACCTGACCCAGACAATGAGGCTGAACGGCACCGACGGCACGAAGCTTGGTATGCCAATGAACTAGAGACTCGCCAGGCCTGCATCATGGCCCGTAATCAGCCCCCAGACTAACGTAAGAGGGGGGTGGTAACCACCTTTAATTTAAGTACCGAGTACGGGTTTCCCAAGGAGGAAGGCCTATACCATCAAGTGCATGTAGGCCGCAGAAATGTGAAGGAACATTTACCCCAGGGCCACGCGGAACGGCACCTGTATCGTGGAGATGTGATCACGTATGAGCGCCACGCAGGTCCCCGCAGGTGGTTCGCAATCCGTGTCAGAAAAGTTGTTGAGTGAGTGTCTAACCCGGTATTGCATTGTTAAAAATGAAAATTGTGTCTTTAAATGCGTATGTTTGCACTCCCCTGTTGTTCTTTTTCAGCTTCTGATGAACACTAATCAGAAACGTGTTACCAAGTCCCTGTTGGACCAATAAGGACTAAATTATAGTAAATGTTATTGCAATGTTACAAGAAATGAACCTCCCACAAGGGAAGAAAATGAGTGAACATAAAAGTTTTATTGTTATACATGTTTAAAGCTACCTGGTTAACCTGTTCATAAAAGCACCCATTTATTCCTGGCTTGGTTTAACACCCGCGGACGGGTGTGTTTTACCAAGGGGGTGTGTGGTGCCCCTCTGGCTAGGCGCCACAGAGAGGTGTTGCAATCTGACAACCAATGTGATATCTCTGTAAGTTGTCAGTTCAGGGTTTAACCTGTGGTGTCTGTTCTACACACACGCACCTAGGACTAGGCCACTTAGAATAGGGGGGACCGGTAATTTAGTAGGTTCCAAAGGGGGGTGGAGCCTAGGTTAGGGTAGTGGGAGACAGTGACAGTAAAAACAGACAGTGCTGGGAAGGCGGTCAGGAAGGACGGGCCTGACAGTATGGCTGACAGGAGGGAACCTCATCTTTAAGTGGGGGCACAGGACAGAAGGCAACTGACTAGGACTGGTTGGAGCCGGCTAGTCGCGTTGGGGGAAACACCGGCAATGCAGGTAGCTGAGGCGGTCAGTAGTTCACCTCTGACCACAGACCGACGGAGCTGCAGGCCCATAGTAACCAGGTTGCCGACAACTCCACAAGAACATCTCACCCCTCAGGACTGAAACCGGTTGAGGACACTAGTGGTTGCGGACCAAATTCCTGTGGCCGGAGAAATAGTGCGCTCCTGCTGCTCCAGTCCGTACCGGTAAGGGACCGACCTGATCGGCTAGTGGCAGACCTTAGGACTGGGGGGAGAGCACTGTGAAGGTGGTATAGACTGGAAAGAATAGAGATGACCCTGAAAGACAAGGAGAGAAAACATCTAGAGACTGCATAAGGGGGACTCTGAGCTGGCAACATCCACCCGGTAAACCAAACTGTACCGAGTCCTGTTTTACCATCTGCCGGTACCCAGTAAAGTGGAGTAAAACTTGAACTGGTCTCCGTTGCTCCTCCCACGGTGCCCGGAGGGCTTTAACACTATCAGCAGTAGCTCTCCAGAGGGGTAAGAACTACCTCTACAACCCCCTCATTCTCATCCATTCCTGCTGCCCTGAGGTAAAGCTCCTCCTGTGGGGAGCTGTTCCACTCTCTGCTGCATCCACCATCACCTCAGCGGCCGGATTGCAGCGCCGGTACCCATAGTACCGGGATCCACAGGTGGCGTCACATTCCCTTGTAAATATCCAGCGGAGTCCTTGGAGCTCGCATTGTGGAACCGTGTCTCATTGCTTTCCAGCCATTTGAGAGCCTCCTTAGCATCTGTGAAAAAATGGATGGTGTCTTCATCCACCACTCTCAGTGTAGCCGGGTACAGCATCGAATAAGAAACACCCAGCGCTCTCAACCTCTTCTTGATGTTGACAAACTTAGCCCTCTGTTTTGAACCTCAATAGAGACGTCCGGGTATATAGAGATCCTGACACCATTAATCATTAGGTCTGGGTGATGCTTAGAGTAGCGAAGGAAGGCATCCCTATCCCGATAGTGCAGGACCTTAACAAGCCCTTGTCTTGGAGGGCGGCCAAGGGAAAGGGGGAATGTAGGGACAGGATTAGCTCTCTTCATAGCATATAAACGAGACACGTTTTTGAGCCGATGGTATTTAGTAGCCACTTGTCAAAGAACTCGGTGGGCGCAGGGCCCTCAGTCTTTTCGGGCACCCCAATGAGCTGTACATTATTACGTCGTGACCTGTTCTCTATGTCATCCGTCTTTGCCTTCACAGCTGAAATTGCAGTGGCCATATGATTATGTTGCTTATCAGCCTTTGCAATGGAGTCATCCACAGTACTGATACGTTTCTCAGCCTCCCCCATCCTCTCCTTCCTGACATGCATTGGAGTGCTGTAGTTTAGACATACTGGCTTGCAGGACCCCAAGCTGTGCTGCCACGTCAACGATATTAGTGTGAGAGTGTAGCACCACTTTGAGAAAACCTTTTAATGTAGGTTCCTCCGGGATTGGAATCCCACCTATTTGCAGATTGCTGGTCTCTAACTCCCTCTCATGTTGTTCTACTGTGTGTCCTCCCGACTCCCGCCATCACTCTCCTCTCCCTGCTCCTACCCCGACTCCACACGGCTCCTCAGTATACCTTGCAGGCTTTCTCTGACCTCCACTTGTAGCTGCCGGGCTCCTGGTGTCCTCCTCCAGCCTATCAAACTTCCGAAGCTTAAACGCTGCTTCAGCTCCCCTGGAGTTTCCCCTGTGTTCCTCTGAACCCGCTATTATCGCTTCCTCCCCGCCAAACGCCATCTTGATTTTTTTCTCCAGCTCCCCCGCTGGCTCTTAGTGCTTTTTTTCACCGCCATATAAGCGTGCGCCTAAGATCTTTGGTGCTCACTATCAGGGTAAGCTTCTGCACCCAAAGGATGGTATTTGGCCACTATGTAAAGGCTGCAATCTGTAATTTGGCGGGAGCTCCTGCAACAAGTGCCTGCTCACATCCCTCTCAGGCCACACCCCCACACTGTTTTCTTCTTGCTGTGTCCTCGCACTGTCCCCCTATGCTGTATTCTCCCACGGTCCCTTCTCTATATACTGCCCCCTCACACTATTCTTTTTTATTCTGTGTTCCCCTACACTTTTTTTCTCCCAATACTTTCTGGCTCACACTATTTTCCTCAACAGTCGCCTCATACATTTCACCCTCCCGTATGCTGACCATTCACATATTCCCCCCTTGCCCCATACTGTCTACTCACACTTTTACCCCCTTGCTCTCCATACTGCTTCCCCACAGATCTCGACTGCTTCCCATAATTTTTCTGTACCCATTACCTCCACCGCTCCTCATATTGTTTCCTCACACATTCCACCCTCACTCCCCATACTGTGTATGCACTTGTTTCCTATACTGTGTTCACACTCATTCCTCCCTCACTTTTCAAACTGTTTCCTCTTACATCTCCCTCCCACATACTAACACAAAACCTCTCCCCAGAGGTGTATCTAGGTTTTCTCGCACCCGGGGCAAGAGTTCTGTTTGGCGACACCACCCAAGTGGTCTCAGGAGATGTCATATGACCAATCATCCATATGTGTGAGGCACCCCTACAGTTCAGTTGCCACAGGAATACCTGGAGCAGGGAGGGATTTCCACATCAGGTAAACTCGCATGCAACACCTTCCACCCCAGACCTGAAGGGGGAGCTCTGCTTGCCGACTTCAGGCAATATCCCCTGTAAATTCAGGTTTGGAGGCGGAGTTATGCAGTGCCCAGCAGGGGGACTGGAGCCTGGAGGAGAGAGGGGGAGAAGGGGGGCAGGAGGGGGACTGGAACCTGGAGGAGAGGGGGGGACAAGGGGGGCAGGAGGGGGAGTGGAGCCTAGAGGAGAGAGGGGGGCAGGAGGGCGACTGGAACCTGGAGGAGAGGGGGGGACAAGGGGGGCAGGAGGGGGAGTGGAGCCTGGAGGAGAGGGGGCAAACAGGGGGGCAAGAGGGGGACTAGAGCCTGTAGGAGAGAGGGGCAGCAGGGAGGCAAGAGCGGGAATTGGGATTGGAGCCTGGAGGAGAGGGGGGGCAGGGGGCAGGAGGGGGACTGGGGACTGGGGTCTGGAGAAGCCTGGAGGAGAAAGGGGGGCAGGGGGCAGGGGGGCAGGAGGGGAACTGGAGGAGAAGGGGAGCAGGGGGGCAGGAGGGGCATTGGAGCCTCCCATCTAGTGTAGTATAATTGACACCATATATTATAATACATCATCCATAGTTATCTACATAGTATATGGATAACTGCTCTGGTCTCCTCAGCATCTGCTCTGCACATCTCAGTACAGCGGCGCTCAGTGATGACATCTTCGTGCTCCATCGTGCTGCGCTGCCAAGGGGGGACAGTGGCGGCCGGGACTCGGGAGAAGAATGCTGCCGGCAGAGGCAGCTGGGACTATACAAGTGGGAGCGGCATCTGCGGGGGGCTACCACTGGTACACACACGGCTCCACATGCCCCGTACACACACGGCTCCACATGCCTCATACACACTCGGCTGTGCTCCATACACCTTGTACACACTCGGCTCCGCTCCGTACACTTCGTACACACAGCTTTGCTCCGTACACCTTATACTCACGGCTCCGCTTCGTACACCTCATACATACTCGCGTCCAATCCATACACCTCGGACACATGGCTCGCTCTGTATGCCCCGTACACATGTGGCTCCACTCCGTGCACCTTGTACACTCTCGGCTCTGCTCTATACACTTCGTACACACTCTGCTCCGCTCCATACACCTCGTACACACGCGGCTCTGCTCCGTACACCACATACACACTCTGCTCCGCTCCGTCCACCTTGTAAACACTCAGCTCTGCTCCGTACACCTCGTACACACTTGGCTCCTCTCTGTACACCTCATACACACACGACTCCGCTCCGTACACCTCGTAAACACTCGGTTTTGCTCTGTATACCTCACACACAGCTCTGCTCTGTATGCCCCGTACACATGCAGCTTAGCTCAGTACACCTCTTACACACACAGCTCCGCTCCGTAGACATGTTATACATTCTCAGCTCTGCTCTGTACACCTCGTACACACTTGGCTCCTCTCTGTACACCTCATACACACACGACTCCGCTCCGTACACCTCGTACACACTCGGTTTTGCTCTGTATACCTCACACACAGCTCTGCTCTGTATGCCCCGTACACATGCAGCTTAGCTCAGTACACCTCTTACACACACAGCTCCGCTCCGTAGACATGTTATACATTCTCAGCTCTGCTCCGTACACCTCGTACACACTTGGCTCCTCTCTGTACACCTCATACACACACGACTCCGCTCCGTACACCTCGTAAACACTCGGTTTTGCTCTGTATACCTCACACACAGCTCTGCTCTGTATGCCCCGTACACATGCAGCTTAGCTCAGTACACCTCTTACACACACAGCTCCGCTCCGTAGACATGTTATACATTCTCAGCCCTGCTCTGTACATCTCGTACACACTCGACTGTGCTTCGTATGCCTTGTACACACACAGCTCTGCTCTGTTAACCTCGTGCACACACGGCTCCGCTCCGTACACCTCGTACACACACGGCTCCCCTCCGTACACATCGTACACTCTCGGCTCCACTCCGTACACCTCGTACACACAGCTCTGCTTCGTACACCTCGTACACATGTGGCTCCACTCCATACACCTAGTACACACACGGCTCAGCTCCGTACACCTCATACACACAGCTCTGCTTCAAACACCTTGCACACTGCTCCACTCCCTACACCTCGTACACACGCGGCTCCTCTCCGTACACCTATTTCACTCTTGGCTCTGCTACATCCACACTGTAAATCTCTCCCAACCCCACATACAACCTTCACCTCATCCAGCATCATGATGACCTGCATGGTGGAATCCTGCATACACTGAGGAGCTGATCATGTGACCCCTGACTCCTCCCCTCTATTGACATCATCACAGGTCCTGTAAGCGCAGAGTGTATGGCTCTACAGGTGGAGAGGAGAATAAAGCCAGCTTACACTGCAGGGGGGAGGGCGCAACATGCGGCCGGTGGGGAAAGATAGACTGCGGGTGCTGCAGCAGGAGTCCCAGTGGCGCCCCCCTGACTGCTGTACCTGGGGCAGATATCCCACCAGCCCCCCCTAGATACAGCCCTGCCTCTCCCCTGCTCCCCATACATTCCTCCTTCATACATCTCCCCCCTCACTCTCCATATTGTGTCCACAGCCATCCCCTCTGCTCACTTTATTGTTTATCATGCGTGTCCTCACTCCCCACCATACTGTGTCTGCATCCATACATCCCTCCCCTGATCCCCATACTGTTTCTACAAATTTCCCCCCCCCCAACTCCTCTTTTACAATATTGTAAATCTTTGTTGTTGTCAGCTCCACTGGAGCACTTACCACGCCAATGAACAGTCTTTGCACCTTTGTGGGCGACTGTGAGTGATGTCAGCTGTGTGATCAGTTGAACTGATCACTCTGCTGTTGTTGCCCTGACCTGGAAGTAGCACCAGTTAGGGTGTGGTGCCCCTGTGGACCGATCACCATGAGATGGTGCAGCAGCTGGGACTGGTAAGTTGGTCACCCCGAACACACAACCAACACATCCCCCGATCCCAAGTCTAAGTTTATGTCTAGAAACGGGATAGCGGGAGGATCCAGGTGGAGGGTGGAGAGTTAGGACAGAATCCGGTAAGGAGTGGAGACGAAACAACAAAAAGGGAATACACAACACCAAGAGTAAGTCAGTGGAGTAGTGAATCCAGTAGTCTAGGGAGAACAACAGAGACACCCGACAGCCAAGTAGTCAGAGAGAGACCAGACTGAAGAACCCCGACCCGGCTGCCTGTGCCACCGTATGGCTAGCCCGGGTACCAGGCTGAGAACCGAGGGAAGATAGAGGGGGTTTAATGTGTGTACGAGTCAGCGGGGACACCGAGGGACAGGGCCGGAACCAGAGTGCCAGCTCTGCTGAAGTGGCAGGGAAGCTGCATGCCCCAAGCACGAACTCTGGTGGGGTGCGGGGTCTTTATGTCCTGAGACCCAACCTCCTGCACAGCAAAAGGAAGGCCGTTGAACTAGGGCTAGGAAGCCTGGAGGGGTGTCCACTGAAAGCCTGTGACAGCTGGACTGTAGCTAGTGTGCGGAATAGAGTGAAAAAGGTCCAAAAGGAACATGAAAGGGGTGTCGCAGACAAGCCGTCACCAGCTGCTGATACCGTATCGGAGCCGAGATTTCATTTGTGTGCCTGACAGGTGGAAATTGAGTTTGCGAGCCGGCAGCAGGAGGTTGCCTGAGGTTACGGAGAACTTTATATCACACTTACAGTTTTTACACGGTAGCACTGGGGACCAGCCCTACCCATAGAGGGCACAAGATCTCTGCTGCAACCCCCATCATCGCCAGACGTCCCAACTGCAGCAGTGGCTACCTCTAGCCACAAAGCACTTGTGGCATCACAATTAAATTAATCAAAAACTGTTTTCTCCCTTTTATTGACTCGCCCGGGACCATGAAGCTGTGTCAGGACACCTTGACATTCTGCAGCGCCAGACAATGACAACATGAGGGCCCGGATTCCAGTACCCCAAAGCCCCGACTCAAGGGCTTCAAATGCATCCATGTTGCACCCTCTTTGAAAAAACAGTCAGCTTGACAGCCAGCTCAGAGACTGCTGAATCCCACTACGAAGGGCAGCAAAATGCAGTCAATGAGGGGATGCCTTGGTCTGACGTTTCAGGCAGTTCAATGGCACTATCCTACTGCCTGCTACGTCTTCCTCTACCATAGATACTCCCCTATATCCCACACATGGAGCTGTGCATTGGACTGCAAAGGGCCAAAACACTATTGTTGCACAGGGACATTCTGCCTGTGTATGTGGTGCCCTGCTCACGGAGGTAGCCACAGCTTTCCCTACTGCACAGCTGGGTTTCCACAGCAGGTACCTACTACAAGCAACACCTTCCACCCCCGCACAGTAGGGGGAGCTAGACTCACTGACTTTAGGTGAGATCCCCTATAAATACTGCTGTTGGGGGAGGAGTTAGTCAGAGTGTGCAGATGCTAGGAGAGCTGTGAAGACGTGCTGGTGCTCGGTGCCGCGGTTAGGCCCGAACCAGTGATCCGGAGTGGCCCTTCTGCCGTTCAGCCAAGCCTAGGAGTGGGGACAGAAGGCACGGAGCTTAACCAAGGGAAGAGAGGTGTGGAGTGAGACGGGAGGTCTAACAGGACAGCTCCAGCCTGATCCTAAGGTAAGATGAAAGGGGATTCTGAGAGAAGGTGCCTGACGCGTGAGTCTGGGCCCAAGAGAGAAAGCGGGAACCCCAGCGTGGAGCGACCATACTCTAGGGAGCTTCCCCAGTCCACCACGGGAACACCGGGAACCGGGGACATGGCCAGAGTCCAGCTCTAAGGCAGTCAACCGGCTGCTGCGGTCTATTCACCGTCTGCAGCACATGGCCACACCGAGCGGTCCACCTGCTTCTTCACTGCGAGGGAGGGGTGCCCCTAAAGCACCTTCAAGGACTGAAAGGGTCTGGACTAATCCTAGGTGGGGAAGAAAGGACGCAGGTACGTTAACGAAGTCATACCGCGGGTACCTCCATACCGCGTGACATTCACTTGCAGTCACCCGTAGAGCTACCTGTTTGTATAACATCATTCTGCTGAACTGTGGACTTGTATGCTGATGATCATAGTTTACAGTAAAGTACTCGGGAGAGTGACTTTGCCTCTGTGTCTTTGTGCTACCAAAAATCAACCTTTTGCTTATAGCAAAGCTGCCCTGGAGGACCAGCTCCACCTGTAGGGAGCTTTGCCATCCTTGCCGCAATACCATCGCCCTCAAGAGGATTGTGGCGGCGCTGGTGACCCATCACCAGGTACTACAGGCGGCGTCACGAGACAAAAACTCTTTTCCCTTGTACATAACCCCTCTTTGAAGTGTCACCCAGGCCACGGGCTCAGGCACCGCCACCAGTGACATCCCCGTGTACCCCTCTGAGCCTGATACCCGATTCCCTCCCGGGCCTTGGGCTCGACATAATTTTTGGCGCCACGAACAGGATCTCGTGCCCGGTTGTACCGAGTACTGTGTGCCGTGATTTGAACTGTTTTGTGTGACTGTTGAACTATGCTGCCAACACTGCGCCGAAGAGCGGGAAGAAAGGGGGCAAGTTGGTCTGTAGAGCGCGAAACTGAAGCCCGCCCCTCACTCAGCCGAGCGCTTCCTGAGCGCCGCGGCCTAGTCCGTAAATTATATATATAATTTAATCAAAACCAGTATAAGTAAGTCTGATTCATCAATTATAATAAAGGGTTACCGTAATCTATGCAAACTGAGACAGAATACAGATAGCTCAGAATATCTGGATTAGTGAAGATACTTCAGCACATACTTATATCTATGCATTAGTCTAGGACAAATAGGATCATTTTGATGAGGAAATAGATAGAGGAAAGTGAAGTGTTAAAAATAAAATAGTGTTTAAAGTATACTTGCATTTATATTCAAAATTAGGGCTAGTCAGATCTAATATTGAAAAAATTGATTTTGATTTTGGTTTTGATTAAATTATATACTATAATCAATAAAAAATATAAAAAGAAAAGATCTCTATATTTTCTCCAAATTAATTGTAATATTTTAATAACTAGGAAGGTTTTCTGTCATGAAATAATTTTTGCACGTTTTTATTGAACCAAAAAACCGTTTTATTGTCACAAAAGAATCTTTATAATACAATATCCACTTTTATTCATTTTTAATTAACTTTTTAGTATAATAAACTTTATTTTATTTATTTTTATTTCTATGAACTTTTAAAATAAAATGATACTTTTTCTTTTATACCTTTATTCAAACATCTATATATTTTTTAAAACAAATATATATGGGTGTCGCTTGATATAGATGAAGGAGTTGTTCTGAGCACATCCGCTCCCCGGGAACTTTCCAACTTTTAAATAGAGAATTCCATCGGCCATATCCTGAAAAATAAAAATAAAAAATATAAATAATACTATAGTTAGATAATGATCATGATTAATCACAGAAAATTCTATCACTTTCACTTCCATAATTTCTGTTCACTATGACATTCAGAACTTTTATCTGCAAACTACCACCAAAAAGTTTTATGATTCACATCGCAATTGCATATTTTAACACACAAATAGACAGATAGCACGATAGGTAGCACACACAAAAAACCTATGACACTAGATTTTATGCGACCTGATTTTATAAGTTCTATTCAGCACTACGACACTTTATATAAAACTCTGTTTTTTTGTAATTTCTAATACAAGTCTGCTAATATCTGTTTGATTTAGTGACTACCGTATATACTCGTGTATAAGCTGAGTTTTTCAGCACAAAAAATGTGCTGAAAAGTCCCCCCTCGGCTTATACACGAGTATATACGTAGCCCCAGCTGTATACAGCAGCCCCAGCTGTATACAGCCCCCCCGTGGTAACCAGGGCCCCCCTTGCTGCACACCTGTAAAGGAAGATATCAGTATACTTATCTCTGCCGCCGCCGCTCCGCTGCTCGGTCACCGCGTCTTCATGCTTCCTGTTCCTTCTCCGGCGCACAGGAAATGACGTCATTGTTCGAGCGCCGGAGAAGGAACAGGAAGCATGAAGACCCGGAGCAGCGCGGTGACCGAGCAGCGGAGCGGCGGCGGCGGCAGCGATAAGTATACTGACATCTTCCTTTACAGGTGTGCAGCAAGTGGGGCCCTGGATTCCACGGGGGGCTGTATACAGCTGGGGCCCCTGTTACTACTTATGGGGGGGGGTCTGTATACCTCTGGGGCTGCTGCTGTATATACCCCCTAGGGCTGCTGCTGCATATACCCCCTGGGGCTGCTGCTGTATATACCCCCTGGGGCTTCTGCTGTATATGCAGCGTTCTGCAGCGGGGATCCGCAATGTGACTGCAGCGGCCGCCAGCTCCTATCTTTATAATGGGAGCGCACGGTGCTGCGCTTGACCGCGCATGACCGTGCGCACCCATCCACTCCTATATGTGATCTATGCGCAGGCGGGCGCCTGCGCACAAATCACCCAGTCTCGTCCGCACCAGGGACGCGACATGTTGCATTCCTGGTGCAGACGAGACTGTGTGATTTGTGCGCAGGCGGACGCCTGCGCACAGATCACATATAGGAGTGAATGGGTGCGCATGGTCATGCACGGTCATGCGCGGTCAAGCACAGCACCGTGCGCACCCATTATAAAGATAGGAGCTCGCGGCGGCTGCGGTCACATTGCGGCTCCCCTCTGCAGAACGCTGCGGAGGGGTCCGCAAATGTGAACCCAGCCTTACTGAACATTTTTTACAGCATTTATTTTACTACGGAACTTTGTTGATAAACAATGTGACGTCAATTTGTGATCCTCCCTGTTTGCTGATGTCATTGTAATTATCTTTTTGGCGCCTTTTCTCTGATAAATACAAATCTGTTCAGTGTAATCTTGATGTTCCCTGAGGAAGGAGCTCGGTACGTGGCTCCGAAACGCGTTGGGAATAAACCTATATCACCAGTACCCAGACGTCCAGTGTCGTTGGTATATTTACCTCCCTAGCAGCAGCGCGGACACTAAGGTACTTCGTCCGAAAAAACCTGATCACAGCATCGCACCTCGTGGAAGTACAGTCCCTGCAGCAGCTGCATTGTTTGAGTGATTACGCTGGTTGTGTGCTACACAACCGCATCAGGTGAGCAAATCTGATTTTTTCTGCATTTTATTTGTCTATAAAGGATAAGACCCTATTTTGCGCATTCTCAACCCTCTAGATATTGGCTCCCTCTCTTCACCCACCTGGGAGATCGGGTAGCTAAAGCTTCCATGGTGCGATGGGGTTTTCTGTGGGCCTATAGTTCCCCACAGGTGCGGATCCCCAATATCCGGCATTCTCCTGGGATGTACCCTTTCAAGTTCCTCGCTCCCTTCTCTGTTCTGAGCTCCCTGCCTTCAGTCCCACTCAGGCTTGTGGGACGCTGAAGGGCCACTCCAGGTCACTGGCTTGGGCCTGAACGCAGCACCGACCACCAGGACGTCCTTGCAGCTCTTCTAGCGCCTGCACACATTCTAACTACCAGCAGCAGTATATATAGGGGATCTTGCCTAAGGGCAGCAAGTTGGGCTCCCCCTACTGTGTCGGGGTGGAAAGTGTTGTTTGTAGTAGGTACCTGTTGTGGAAACCCAGCTGTGCATTAGAGAAATCTGTGGTTACCTGCGTGAGCAGGGCGCCACATCTGAGGCTGTGCACAGTGTACAATCCGCTCAGGCTGACAAGTATGACTCTCTGCGTGCTGAGATGCGTGCTGAAATGCGCCAAATGAGCCGAAACATAACTAAAGTGATGGAAACTCTAAAGCTGCAGCAGAGTCCCCAGCCAGCGCCAAACCCCAGCCCCGACCTCAACCGCTGATTCAACTTGCTGACAGTCTGGAGGATGTACCCTGGATGAGAGCGAGGGAAGCCACAGCGTACCGAGGGAAAACCGCCGACTGCTACAGCTCCACTGAGGAGCCCATCTAGCGTTGCTGCAACAGAACCGGCCACATCGCAAGGAGCTGTCCTTTAAACGAGCAGACCCTGGAGGCCGGGGCCAAACCCCAGGAGTAACTCAACAGCGCTCAGCCACCTGGTACAAGACCTTCATCGGACAGAGGCCGTTCCTGTCAATTGTACTAGATGGCACCCCAACACGTGGTCTGCTGGATACCGGTTGCAGGTGACCATCATCCCCTATATCCTGTACAAAAAGTACTGGGCTGATGCAGAACTGAAACAGCCTGCCATGGACTTCACCCTCAGTGCGTCTAACGGTGAACCACTAACAGTGATGGGGTTAGGGAAGTACCAATAAAGGTGGGGAGGGTGGAATTGCAAAACCAAGGGGTTCTAGTAGTAGCAGAATCAAGTAATGCAAATGACCCGTATATAATACTTGGTACAAATGTTGTTGGCAATTGCATGGGAGAAGTTTTGTCTTTGCTTCAACAGATTGCAGATACTGCCCAACCTGGTCAGAGGAAGGTCCTTCAGCATGAGATAAGAGCCCTCCTGCACCATAAACAGGTAACAATTACAGGTGATGAAATTGGTACTGCACGGGTGAGAGACCCGCTTCCTATTGTGATTCCCCCAATGAGTGAGATAATGATATGGTGTTGAGCAGCTATAGGTCTGAGAGGGCAGGACTACCAGGCATTAGTGGAGCCCATCAACACAGAGCACAGACCTACACTCTTGACAGCCAGGGCGTGGCTGATGTACACAATGGGAGAGTACCAGTATACATCTTAAATTGTGGCAGTGAAGGGGTTAAGTTACCCAGGTATGCAACCGTTGCTAAATTGTACACAGTAACCAACAACGAAATCCAAGCAGTGGGATCCTTACCCCATGCCAAAGGGGCAAAACCTGATGATACAACAGGGCCACTGGAGGACTGGTGCCAGTAACTCTATGTAGGGACTGACGTCACTCCTATGTATGAAAAGCAAGATGTTTATCGGGTAGTCAAAGAGTTTGAACAAGTCTTTAGTGAGCATTCAGTTTACTTTGGTAGGATAAAGGGGGTGCAACATCATATCTCCACAGGTACACATCCACCAATCAAAGAGCGGTACATGCCTATTTCACCTGCACATTACCAAAAAGCCAAAGAAATGCTACAGGACATGAATGACTATACAATCTTTATTTAGGATTATCAGTACAACAATTTAAAAATCCTTCAGAATAATATCAATAACAAGGTGCAAATAGGACAATATACATATAAAAAAAGAGCCACTGGATATCTATGGATGACTAGAGCTACTGCCATATCCGGTGGTGCATTATTGGGGAAGACCCAGTGACCATAGAGGAGGCATATGTGGAAAAACTACCCATTAAGGATTACATACAATGCCTAGGGGTTTTTCAAACGAATTTTTTCATATACTCAGCAAATTTGAGGTGAGTTCATTAATCAGAGGAATTGCTATACATATCCCTGTTAAATTAATTGGGCTTGTGTCAGTTTAAATTACCACAGATTTTTACCCTCTCCTCCTATAGCCTATATATAAAGAAGGAAGAAATTTCCCAAGATATTACAACAAGGTATTGGTATTTATAGACCTCCTGAATCTCAATTTAATTTGTGCTTCATATTCTATGTAACCATATATACGCAGTATAAACTACATATCATCAATAGTGAGGATAAATGGAACCCTAAGCAGCGGTGCTAGGTGTAATACCAATGCATCACCACAAGGTCTCACTAACCTCCTCACTCAGATGTGCTCATTATTATGAGCCTATATTGCGAGGTCAGAATACACACAATATGAGTATCAAGGGGTAAAATCACCCCAAATACCATGTATACTGCATCATTTTAGGACCATACCCACATACCTCCAATGTTGTTGTTATCGGTCACATTAGGCCTCCACCTCACCCTGACGCGTTTCGTCTCATAAGACTTCTTCAAAGGGTAGTGTGCCATGTGGGAACAGATTCGGGGGTTTATATAGTGTATTAAGGTTAATTGTGAAGTTAGAATACCTGTGTGTCTCCTCCTCCACCTCCGTTCTCGGCGTCAGTGCCGCGTGACCGCTCCCGATCACGTGACACGCCCCGCTTCCGGTCTGTGGAACGCAAAATCCAGAAGCCGCGTCATCAAGACGCTTCTCCGGACTGCGACCATGTGACCGGGAGGGGGCGTGCCCGGAAAGCTCCACACTACAATGACGCTCTAGGAGGCGGGGGAAGGACAGAAGGGGCCACCGTGTTTTACAGAGTTGCTAAGCAACACAAAATTCATAGAAATTCTTACAAATTGCATCTATATACCATCAGAGCAAATTATTATCACAGAATTAACCCGAAGATCATATAAAAACCATAGAGTTATCAAATATACCACTCATCATAGATAAAGTGCATATAATAGTGCAAACACCTGCCACATATGTAAACATGATATAGTGGTACTAAAATATCAATGGAAAGTGCATTTTTATAGTCATATATCTCTGATAAATACATACAAAATAAACAAGGAAATAAAAATAATAAAAGTGCTTGAGAAGGTGATCCCTTGAGGAGGTCCAATTTTCTTTATCATCTCTTCCATTCAACCAATCAACCATATGATATCCATATGATAATAATTCACAAGGAAATTTCTAAAATATAATAAACAACATTGTGATTAAAATCATTTCTAAGAACATCTTAAAACCAACCAACTACACCCTCGTTGCCGGTGTACATCTATGAGGACAACTGTTTCAACAAACTACAAGAACGCACTAAAACCAAAATGTTCATTAAGACCAAAAGGAGCCACAGTGTTAAGTCTGGAGATCCATTTGCTCTCAACCTGTCCTAGGGCTCTACTAAGGTTCCCACCTCTCTGACCCAAGGAGATCTTATTAATGCCTATAATTCTCAATAAACTAGAATTACTCTGATGCTTATAGAAAAAATGTTTTGGTATCATTTTCAACGTAAGAAAACCCTTGCACACGAAAAAATTGCAAAAAAGACTTTCTTTGTTCTATTGGCATTTATTGAGAGACACGTGCAAAGCAAAATTGAGTTGATATCATATATTATAATTTGATTGACGTTTCGGCATTCACTTATGCCTTATTCATAATCACTGTAACAACATAACAGATAAAAATAAATACATTTTTAAATACATAAATCTTCATATACAACTCATCACAATAATATGCCCTTTATGGGCTAATGTGGCATATGCGACAAAAAAAGAAATATACACATACAAAAAAATCCCGTCTGGTTTCTGACAAAAAATATCTTCAGTATATATAGAGAACTGGTCACCATAAAAAATATGATAGTTAATAATGAATTCAATACCTTCACGTAATCAGGTAAGATACTGCAACTCAATAATCAGTGATATATCACAGGAGTATCTGTTAAACACAAGTGACCACAAATTATTATCATAGAAGAAAACGAGAAAATTGGTCATATAAATCTAGTGGATATTATACCACAACCTCCATTTTCAAATATAATTATACATAGATCTGTAATTTCTTCCAAAATATATAGTCTACAATACCATCCGGCTTGGGTAAACCCAAATCGCAATTTTCAATATATTTCAATACATCAAGAGTGAACTGAGTCCAGGACCCCCACAGGAATTTCATCCAACCATAAACAAACCATATAATCTATTATGTATTAATTTAATCAGCTATCCGCACATTATATATGTATCATTACATTGCTACCTCCAATTCATGTATATCCTGTTCCTATATACCCAATAGGTGACAAACCAGGGCAGGACCCCCGTGGAATCTCTATACTATTAGGAAAAGAAAATTAACCATAATGTCATTACCTGCATCATCTATCAGAAGACAATATATATCATATCATTCCCACCTTTAGACCATCAAAGGAGAAATAGCTATATCCCCATTTGTCATCACCTAATGTGATATGTCCAGTCATCTTTTTATCAAAATAAAAATAAAAATAAAAATAATCATAAACACCTCAAACGAAACGGTATAGTCATATTTACCATATGCTTCTATGTGCTCACGTAATCTGGAATATCTTATAAAGAGGTAAATGTATCCTCAGGACAGTCTAGGTAAAGCCAAAACCTGTAGACAGATCCATCTGATCAGTTACTTTCCACCATGTAATCAAACCACCAAATTGCTATGATAAAACTTCCCATTATGTACTTACTGGCATCAATCAGACAACATGTCACAAGCGACCGTCCTCTCCACGAGCTTGTGAAGAGGACGCCGCGGCTACCATGCTTTAAACCCGGTTTCCGGAAATGACCGCGTCATCTGACGCATCACATGATCGGAACGCCGGCACTCCCACTTCCGGGGAATGGAACGCAAACATCTCTCTGGCAGTCTTTCACTGCGCATGCGTGTACTTTCAATATGTGATCCCGGCTCAGTTCATTCGGGATCACTCAGGGTTCATTTCTCACAGGCAATATACAATATAGATCATAGAGGGAAGTTAATATATGATGAAGAAGACTATTAAACCGGATAAATCTGCAAAAAATATAAAAAGGAAGATTTTAGGATCAATGAATAACAATGGGAAAATCTGTCTATCGGGTACATTCCATATGAATAAATAAGTAATACATGATCAATTTCTAAGGTATATATGTTAAAGAACCATTAATACTAGATTATTATGGTTTTAAATGTGTTAGTATAGACATAATTATTTAATCAGTAATCAAATAAATACCTCGTATTCTCTATTTAGACCGCGTGGCTCTAAAGTCTGTAAATGAAAGATCCAATACGATTCCCTCTCCTTCAGGCGACGTATCCTATCTCCTCCTCTACGAGCCAAGGGAACGTGTTCTATTACTTGAAATCTCAACTGAGATATAGTATGTCCCTCCTTGATAAAATGGTACGGGATAGGCAATAGAGTGTTTTTACACCTAATGGTGGACTTGTGTTTACTTATGCGGTCTCGGATATGCTGGGTGGTCTCTCCAACATATCCGAGACCGCATGGACACTTGATGAGGTACACCACATACGATGTCTCACAGGTAAAGAAATCCTTGATATAATAGATCCTACCAGTCCTAGGATGTGAGAATGTATTTCCTTTTACCATGTGCGAACATTGTAGACATCCTAAACAGGGGAAATTCCCCTGCCTAGGTGTCGCCAGAAAAGTTTGTCTGGTTTTGATTCTCTTCGATCCAATGTCAGCTCTTATCAGTTTATCTTTTATGTTTGGAGCTCGTTTATGACAAAACAGAGGCAACTCTTGAAATTCTTGGATATCTGGGTAGGATCTGGTTAGAATCGGCCAATGTCGCTTAATAATCGTTTTAATCAAAGGTTGGAAAGGGTGATAAGTACTCACAAACGGTATCCTATTTCGTTTATCCTTCAAAGGTGTAGTCACCAGTGTACGTACTTCAGTCAGTTTCGGTGGATATCCCCTAAGGTGAAACCTATTCCTCATCTCTTCATGTCGCAACAATTTAGTAGAGGGGTCGGATACTATCCTCGCTATTCTTTGATGTTGAGAATGTGGTAAGGATTTTTTTACATGGTATGGATGACAGCTCTGGAACTGTAGTAAACTGTTCCTGTCTGTATCTTTCTTATACAAGTCTATTGAAAGATTGCCACTGATGTTAATAGAAATACGAGTATCCAGAAAACTAATATTCTGAAGATCAGACTGCATCGTAAATGTAAGGCCCATTACTCGGGTATTCAAATAACCCCAAAATTCCTGTAATAGCACCATAGGCCCAGTCCATATCATGAACACGTCATCAATGAATCGTCTCCATATTCTTATATGGGAACTGAAAACTGGATTATGCCAAATGTACTTTTTTTCAAAGTGCGCCATATATATGTTAGCGTAGGGGGGCGCCACGTTAGACCCCATGGCGGTCCCCCTACGCTGCATATAGAAATGGTCTTCGAACATGAAAAAGTTATTCTCCAAAACAACTTTAAGGAAATCAGTGCAGAAATTACTTATCATACTCTCCCAATTCATTTCAGAAGATAGGAACCAAGTGACCGCTTCCACCCCAGCTTCATGTCTAATACTAGTATATAAGCTGTTTACGTCAAACGTTACTAGTATACAATCCTTGGGTAATGTACCCAAGGTATTTACTTCTGTCAGAAAATGAGTGGTATCCTTGATATACGAGGGTATCCGTGGAATCAAGGGGGATAGAATTCTATCGAGCATGATTGCAATAGGGGATAATAAGGATTCGGTTGATGCGACTATAGGTCTGCCAGGCGGATGGGTGAGGTTTTTGTGGATCTTCGGAAGAGTATAAAATACCGGAATCACCGGACTGGGATGAATCAAATACTCCGCTAACTTTTTATCAATAATCCCCATTTCACGGTATCTTTGTACTTTTGTCACAATGATAGTTCTTATACTGGGAGAAGGGTCCCCTGATATCTTCTCATAGGTATCAGAGTCCCCTAATTGGCCCAATATCTCCTCTATATAATATTTACGATCCAATACCACAACTGCCCCACCCTTATCGGCCGGTTTAAGTATTATTTGTTTATTATCCTGTAAACCCCGTAAAGCTTGACGTTCAATCGAAGATAAATTACTCTTATTATGTAGAAGTCCCCCCTCATTCCATTTGGAGACCCTCTGTACATCTTTAGCCACTAGTGATGCAAATGTTTCTATAGGATGATAGGTTTTGGGAGGATTAAAGGAACTCGGAATACGAAGATTAAGTCCCTGGAGGGTAAAACCCTGTTGTGTCTCTCCTGTCAAAGGAGACAAAGTGAGGGGATCGGGGTCAATAGGTGGGGAAAAGACACTCCCTTTAAAATGTACCTTAAGACGTAATGTACGAAAAAAGCGTTTAAGCTCCTGGTCCAAGCCATGTGGGTTAAACATGGGTGTTGGACAGAAGCCCAAGCCCCTTTGTAACACCATATTCTCAGCAGGTGACAACACATATGATGAAATATTTACCACCAAATTGGTCCCGTTGCTTGGGATCTTAGTTGCATCGGGTGTCTTCCACCCCATTGACCTCTTCCCCCGCCTCGTCTTCCGCGGTATATCCAGTTTCCCTTGGCACCGAACATATCAAACCGTAGAGCCAGACATATTAACTGAATTATTGGTATCATTTTCAGACTGGAGGGATTTTCGGTACCAGCTCCCTTTTCTATGTCCAAGACGTGTTCCCTTGCACGAATACGCAGTTCTCGAGTGGTCATGCCTATGTAGATTTTATCACACGGGCATTTAGCCATATAGATTACTCCCTTTGTGGAGCAACTAATGTGATGCCTTATTTCATAGACCCTGGAGTTGTCAAAATTATGAAAAATTTTGCTTTTAAGCATGTTAGCACATGCCTTACAGCCCCTACATGGGAAAAAACCTTGAATGTCCAACCAATTGCCTTCATTTCTACCATTTCTTACAAAGTGGCTTCAAACCAATGCATCTTTCAGGTTCGGAGATCTTCTCGCCGTTATCAAGGGTTTTGGCGAGACACAGTGTTTTAAAATGGAGTCATTTAACAGGATACTCCAATGCTTGTTGATGATTTCAACAAAACTCTTCCATTGTTTGTTATATGTGGTTATCAATCTGGGAAACCCAGATTTATCCTTATTTTGGTCTTTTATTCCACCACAAAGGAGTTCAGTTCTCTTGCATTCTTTTGCCCTTGCATATCCTTGTTTTATACATCTCCTACTGTATCCTCTTTCCTCAAACCTGTTCTTCAGATCCAATGCCTGTGCCTCAAAGATATTATCATTGGAGCAGATACGTCTGGCCCTCATATATTGACCGACCGGTATCCCCTTTATTGTAGATGGTAAGTGTGACGACTTGGCATATAAAAGAGAATTTGTAGAGGTCACCTTTCGATAAATGTCAGTAGTCACACTTCCATCACACTGGGTGTCAATCAAAATATCAAGGAATTCCATCCTCCTGCCACTCTTATATGTAAGTTTGATATTTAGGTCATTACAATTCAGTGTGTCAATCAGATCTTTAAGCTCTTCATTGCTTCCTTCCCACACAAAAAAGACATCATCGATGAATCGCATAAAACCTTGAATCCTATCAGAGGCCGCTATGGGGTTGTTTATAAATATTTCCCTCTCCCATGCCCCCAAGAACAAATTAGCGTACGAGGGGGCACAGGAGGCCCCCATAGCGGTCCCCTGCTGTTGATGGTAGATTTGACCATCGAAAATAAAACAATTGTGGGTGAGTATAAACTCCAATAGGGTAACTACTAATGCTGACATTGCAGGGTCCATGTTGCTCATCTCCAAAAAGTATTTTGTGGCCCTAATGCCATCCTTGTGCCTAATCGACGTATATAGGGACTCTATGTCCTCAGTCACCATAGTGGAATTGGGACCTAGTTGTAATCCATCCAATCTCTGGAGTGCCTCTGTCGTATCCCTAATATACGAGGGTAAAGATATAGTGAGGGATTTTAGATAACTATCAATCAGCCTACAGATGTTTTCACACAGACTCTCGTTGCCAGAGACTATGGGTCTCCCCGGAGGGTCCACAGGATTTTTTTGGACCTTCGGCAGAATATAGAAAGTCGGCAATCTTGGATTGAATTTTTCCATATTTTTAACCACCTCTTGTGGAATGGTACCTTCCTCAAATGCTCTAATTAGAATCGTCATCAAAAGATCCTTATCCTGCTGAAGGGGGTTACCTGGTAATTTTTTATAGCACTCTGAATGATTTAGTAACTTGTGTGCTTGTTTAATATACATGGTTTTAGGCCAAATTACCAGGTTCCCCCCTTTATCGGCTGGTTTAATCAGAACATCTTCCCATTCCTTCAATTGATCTAGAGCCAATCTTTCCTCCCTATTTAGGTTATGTTCCCAAGTTTTATTTTGGGCAAGTTTTTCTACATCTGCCGTTACCATCCTTGTGAAGGTGTCTACATTCGAACACGTACCCAAGGATGGGAAATTCTTGGATTTAACAAATAGATAATTTGGGAACTTACCAATTTTTTGGGAGTTGGTGTTCTCCTCAGACAATGACTCCAGATCCCGTAGAGTATTTCTCTCATCTTCTGTATTTAAACCATTCTCAGTTTTAAAGTGGAGTCTTTTTAAGATGACCTTTCTAGCAAATAGGTGAACGTCTTTGATGATCACAAAGGGGTCTAAAGCACGATAGGGAGAGAAGGTTAGACCCATATTAGGACCTTCAACTGAGTTGAAGTGAGAACCCGACTCGATAAGTTTATTACCTTATTCATGTCCTTGGTTTTCTTTTTTTTACTTTCTTTCTCTGGAGATGGTCTATTCTTATTTTTTCCTGAGGGCCGTTCCCCCTCTTCTTCCCCCCTTTCATCTTGTGTGGTCACACTCTCGGCATTTGATGATACTGAACCCACAGATTCCTTACGTGGCTCTGGTGGATTATTGGGGTTGGCCGGATTTTTCTTAAATTGCCATCTAAAGATTTTATTGCTCTCATAGTCACTAACATCTCTCTTAAATTTCTTCATTTTGTTTGTGCTGATCTCTTGTTCCCACTTCTTCATCTCTTTATCAATTTCTCGCATATACATTTCAAGGGATTCTTTAGAGAGTCCTCCCTGTAGAGTCTTTGACATCTCCTCTATCTCTGCATCCAAACTATTCAGGTTTTTATTATTATACTAGCTGTGAGCCCGATGCAAATGCATCGGGTGTCTAGAATATTTTTAAATTTTTTTTTAGATTTTCAAATAATAATCCAATTATTCCAATGACATCTTTACACCAACTACATATATTAGTATGGTTGATATCATTTAAGGAAAATTGAACTATTATGTTGTAAGGGTCTTAGAACACAAAGTAGCAATACTTCTTAATATGTCAATTTTTTGAATTGATGAATTAACAGTACTAATATATGTATCAGCCACTTTGTGTCAGCCCACCAATCGCGTCAAGATGCCCTTACGCCTGGTGGGACCTACTCTAACTAAATCCGAATTGATATAATTTAGATATTTTTAATAGCTGGATTTTTCTTAGATTTTTTGAGGATTGTGATGTAAATAATAAAATTTTGTAAATTGATACAGAAGGAGTTACCAACTACAGACTTGCAGCAATATCCGTGCAATAACAAAAAAACTTGTAGTTAACCTACGGTAAATGGAGTTAACATAGCTTCAGCAGGTGCATAAGATGCATCCACTAACTAACCACAGGTGAATGCAATTGATGTGGATGACACTGCCGCAACTATGTTGTCTGCACAAACCGCAAGTTAAGTACAAATTACATATATGCAATTATGAAAATTACAGCAAGTATGTTCTTGGTGAGTCCTTCATGAACAATTATTATCATTTAGTATATTCCCCAACAAAGTGAAAAAATCTAAGAAAAATTTCGTGGTAGAATCTAATTAATAATTTATGTTTGTCCCTATCTATCTAAACATGTGGAACACACCTTGCTAATGAGATTGTGTGTGAACAGCCATCCCACCCGTCTCTTAGCTGTTCACAAAAACCTCTCCCTTTAAAGAATAAGAATCAAATCTCTCAGCACGTAAAGCACTGGAGCTTTAAATAGTGGTTTCTATCACCCTGTGAGAAAATCAGAATGATACACATCTCCAATGAAATCTGAAATGTGTTTTTCCACAAACATTGTATAAACTATGCACATAAAAAACTGAAATTGAAAAGACTAAACTAATGTTTTTTTTTTTTTTTTTTTTTTAAATAGAAAAGGTAAAAATATAAAATATGCAAAAGTTCATCCCAAAATATTCCGATAGACAATATTTTTGGTGAAGACTTTCTCACAGTTAAGCACCAATTTGCCTTGAATGCATGAATCCACCACTTTGACCTTCACATTGCATCGTCTCTTCACACGTGAGAAAGCCACATATAATTGTCCATGACCAAAAACAGGTTCTGGCAAATAAATCCCCACTTTCTCCAAAGTTTGTCCTTGGGATTTATTTATGGTCATGGCAAAGGCAGGCTTCACGGGAAATTGCCGACGTCTTAGTTTGAAAGGCAATCCAGTCTCTGATGGACAGAGATCAATTCTTGGAATGAAGACTACATTTCCTTCATCCGAGCCAGAAATTACTTTTGCTTGTATCAAGTTGTCAAACAAAGCAATAATAATCATCCGAGTCCCGTTGCAAAGTCCTTTTCTGCTGTTAAAATTACGCAAAAGCATTATAATTGTACCAACTTTTAATTTCAGGAGATGAGAAGGCATTCCTGTTGGTGTTAGAGAATTTAGAAATTCCACGGGATATTGTTCGGGATTTTCCGTCTCATCTGGATCAATGGAATCATGGCTCATATATTCCATGTATTCTCCAGGAATACAATCCATCACTTTTGAATTGATCAAATCCACAGCGTCATTTTTGGGACAAAGAATGGCATGTGATGCAGCATTCTGAATACTTTCGTCATTATTCACATCAATGAGAATGTTTTCACCAAATATGTCCAAGATTAAAGAGCCAGTGCAGATCATGTCTTGCGGGATCTCAATGACATCATCACCAAGGTTGTAATCATTGGACAATTCTCCATTTCCCAATTGAATTAACCAATTGCTATATTCCGAATCAATGGAGCGCATGTTGTTAATGAGCGGCAATTGATTAAAAAGCTGCCATTGTCGTGAATATTTAATGCAGCTCTCTACGATCTCTGTCCTTGTTCCATGAGAGATGATAGGAAGACACTGCCGAAAGTCTCCTCCCAGAACAATGACTTTCCCTCCAAAGGGTAATTTATTTTTCTTGGAGACATCAGTTGTCATGACATCCCGTAATAATTGATCAATTACATGCAAAGCATATTTTGACAACATAGTAGACTCATCGATGATGAAGAGTTTGGTAGTCTTCAAATGTTGGGCCGCATCAGTATCATTTTTGATTCTTGAAACGGATGTCTCATTAATTGGTATTGGTATGCCATACAGTGAATGGATAGTTCTTCCTCCTTGCAATAGATTAGCAGCAATCCCTGTACTGGCTGCAGGTGAGACAACTTCTCCTTCTCCTCTCAGTTCATGAATCAATAGATGATAGAGATATGTTTTCCCACTTCCACCGGGACCATCAAGGAAAAAGCACTTTGGCTTATCACTTGTATCCTCTAAAGCTTTATGGATTGCATTATAGGCCAAACGTTGTTGATCATTTAAGGTGGCTTTCATTTCATGTGCTCTTACTAACTCTTCTTCTTTGTTGTATTGAGGACGAATGTGTGGTTTTCTTTTTGGGCGTGGCAGATTAAAATCAATAAAATGTTTAGCATGAAATTTTAAAACATGTTCAACATCAGTCATGGCATATCCTTCACAATGCTCACAATCATCAGTGTCAGGGTGGTAGGCATGACAGTAATCTTGAACGAAGTGTTGTTTAAATTCTTGCCACAACTCCAGGGGATGATTAGGAGGACCAAACACACATATATATGCTAAACATGTCACGGAGCTGTGCAGGCATATTGAGAACACAGGCATCCAATAAAGTTTTTCTCCAAACACTGTCATCGAAGAGCAATCCAAGGGCTAATTCTGCCTCTTTAAACGTTGGGTATGTGACTTCCTTAACAGTCTTAAGGTTGTCAAAACTTGTAGCTCCTTTAACATGGAGTAACAACAGCCTTAAAAAATACCGTTCTTGTTCTTGAATACTAACAGTGTAGAGTCTACCAATGACTGAAGCACCTCCTCTCCTTCTAACTTCCCATGCACCTTCTTTCCAAACATAATGCTCAGGAATTTGACGATATAAGTACTCATGAGCATTGGGATCATTCTCATTGAGGGTAAAGTAGGCCATGAGTGTTGATTGTCTGTCCATTGAATAACTGATGTTGTCCGCAGAATCACCCTCGTGAAAAAAAAGTGATTGTGAATGAGGCAGATGTACTGCAAGACGAATAATGCTGTGAGATTGTCTATGCATTTGGAAAGCAAAGATTCGCCAAGCTGCCTCTGGTGCACTGACATATCTGGAATCCATGAATTTATGAGTTTCATCGTGTCTGATGTTGGTTTCACAAATTTCCACATTGGCTTTGTCATGACCTTTATACACATATTTGAAGAGGTATTTTACGCTCTGAATGGAAGCACATACTTCCACATTGATATGGCACTTATATTTTAATAGAAGGAAAGGGTTATATGGAACCACCCAAGAATTATCAATCATCTTGGAATGGTGTGAAAAAGAAGGTCCTTCGTTTCTTTGATAACTTGGATATGCATCCTCAGGTATAAAGTTTTTGTTTGAAACTTTTTGGGAAAAGCTTTTTTACACTTTCCATTCTCCATACATGGAGAATTGGGATTGTGTTGTCCACAGGGGCCATGGATCATGTGTTGCATGACAATTTGATGGAGCACAGGGTAATGTGATGGATCAGGAATTTCAGCCCAAACAGTATTGTCCACTTCCACCTCAGTTCTTAGTTTTGAGTTGGGATCCAGAATAATTAGAATGTGAGCATGTGGTAGGCCTCGCTTTTGAAATTCTATCACATGAACCATAGCACAAACCTTACCAAATAATCCACAATTAATATCTTTCAAAAGGGCTTCAAGTTTAATCCTGAATACACGGGCCACTAAATCCGGGCGATGTTCAGCACGCTGCCATGGCTGTAAATTGTTTGCAATTTCACTCCATTTCGGATTACAGGTCATCGTTATAAAAAGATCTGGTCTTCCAAATTTAGTTACAATCGCCATGGCATCTTGATACCTCTGCTGCATGTTTCGGGGACTTCCCTCAAAGGAAGATGGTAAAATTACTGTCTTGCCAATGGGGATTCCTTTTTCTACGGATTTTCTCAGCAAATGTTCTTGAAGGAGACAATAATCTTCCACCTTCAAATCCTTCTGGTGTTGTCGTATAAAATTTAAACGATTGGCCTCGATCTTAACATAGGCATCCACCAAGTACTGCTGTGTCAGTTTACCTCCATTAAGGACAGGATTGAATTCTGTCCGTACTGACAGCAAATAACAGTAATACTGCAGCTGTGTCACCCTGCGAACATTTTGGCCTTGCTGCATGAGTGATTCATGCCACCCTTGCTCTCCATGAGGGAAAAACAATGGATACAGTAATGCATCCAAATTACTGTGTAAAATGCTTATTTGCTGTGTTTTGGGGGCCAACGGATTATTTATGTCTGGTTTTAGATGTATTAAAATGTCTCTATTAAATGGTGGCTCTCCATCAGCATTTTCAAAGATGACTGCAACTTCATGGACAGTAGGGTTGTTATACCGTCTTGGGTCTTGCTCTCTGTCTTGTTTAATTGCCATGATGATATTAGGCATTTTTGTGCCATGTTCCAATGCTTTCTGTTCTTCCTCTTCCTCCACTTGCCGTAACATTTTGTAAGCTGAAACAAAGGGATTAATACCTTCCAATTGCTCAGCAAGAATTCTCATCAAGGCTGGATTACACTTGAGATTTTCTGGAGACTGTAGGCGTTGTTCAGTAGCAGTAGCACTATCCAAAATATACAGCTGTGCATATGCTGGAACTTGACCTTCAGCGGGGTGGAGAGTTCCAGTTCTATGGTAAATTTGGCCGTGAATCCGGAAACAATAAGGACCGTGTCCAGGTGGTTGAGAAACACTTGCACCCATCGAAGCAAATGCAAAGGAACTATTAATGCTCCTGATATTCTCCA